>DF362111.1:55458-77423 GCA_000787875.1 Solanum virginianum
CCCTTCTTCTCAGATCGGCATAGGACTTTTGGCGACTTTGGGCCGTCTTCAACCTTTCTCTAATCATCATAACCTTCTCAAGATCCTTCATAACAAGATCTAGTCCCAATAAAGCCACCTCTCCAACCTCAAACCACCCAACCGATGACCTATAATATCTACTATAGAGGGCCTCAAAAGGAGCCATACCAATGCTAGAATGATAGCTATTGTTATACACAAACTCAATCAATGGAAGATGATCATCCCAACTACCCTTAAACTCAAATACACAAGCTCTAAGCATATCGTCAAGTGTTTGGATAGTTCTTTCGGCTTGGCTATCCGTTTGAGGGTGAAAGTCGTACTATGTTTAAATCTTGTACCAAGACTCCTTTGAAAGGACCTCCAAATATGTGAAGTTAATTGAGCACCATGATCCGATATTATGGACAAAGGAACCCCATGCAACCTCTCTAAGTTATGAATGTATAACCTAAAATAATCTTTAGCCCCATACATGGTCTTAACCGGTAGAAAATGAGCCAATTTTATCATCCTATCAACCACAACCCAAATGGAATCAAAACCCTTTCTAGTCTTCGGCAACCCAATCACAAAATCCATATTAACCTCTTCCAACTTCCAAGTAGGAATCCCAATGTCCTGGGCTTGGAAATCCAGCCTTTGATGCTCGGTTTTGACTTGTTGGCAGCTATGACAACAAGATATAAATTTTGTAATGACCCTCCTCATACCTCCCCACCAATACACCTCTCTCAAATCTTTATACATTTTAATAGAACCGGGGTGAATAAAATAGAAAGAGCCATGAGCCTCATCAAGAATCTTTTCTCTCAAGCCATCAACACAAGGCACACATAACCTACCTTTGTATCTAAGGGCACCATCTCCCTCTTGGGAGAAAACCTCCACCTTACCATATTTTATCAATGCCTTCAATTCTAATAAAATGGGGTCAAGATCTAGCTTAGTTTTCACCTCCTCAACAAATGAAGATTTAGAGCTATCAACTACCACAACACCCCCATTACCTACCTCTTCCAACCTAACCCCTAATCTAACCAATCGATGGACCTCCCTAGCCACCCCTTTGCCACCATTATCAACATAAGCTAGGCTACCCATAGACACCCTACTCAAAGAATTAGCCACCATATTAGCCTTACCGGGATGATAATGTACACTCATATCATAATCCTTAAGAAGTTCTAACCACCTTCTTTGTCTCAAGAATTAGCCACCATATTAGCCTTACCGGGATGATAATGTACACTCATATCATAATCCTTAAGAAGTTCTAACCACCTTCTTTGTCTCAAGTTGAGATCTTTTTGAGTGAGGACATATTAGAGACTCTTTTGATTGGTAAACACATCAACATCTACCTCATACAAATAGTGACGCCAAATTTTCAAAGCAAAGACCACGACAGCTAATTCAAGATTATGGGTAGGATAATCCTTCTCATATATGTTGTGTTTTGTAGAAGCATAGGCTATCACCTTACCATTTTACATCAAAACACAACACAAACCAACCCTTGAAGCATCACAATACATAACAAAGCCTTCTAGCCATTCTGGTAGTTACAATATAAGAGCAGACACAAGCTCATCTTTCAAGTTTGGAAACTCTTTTCACACTCATTGGTCCACAAAGATTTGGCTTTCTTTTTAGTCAACTTGTTCATAGGAGAAGCAATAGAAGAAAAGCCATTCACAAACCTCCGGTAGTAACCCGCTAAGCCTAAGAAGGTCCTAATATCCAATGGGGTCAATGGTCTAGGCCAATTTCTAATCACATCCATCTTTTTGGGATCCACCGTAATACCATCCCTTGACACCACAAAACCTAGAAACAACCTCTTTTAACCAAAATTCATATTTTTCATACTTGGCATACAACTTCTCTTCCCACAGTCTTTGTTGCACTACCCTTAAATGACTTATATGCTCCTCCTCACTATGTGAATAGATTAAAATATTATCAATGAAGATCATAATAAATGAATCACGGTAGGGTTTCAAGACCCTATTCATAAGATTCATAAAGATAGTTGGTGCATTAGTCAACCCAAAAGACATCACAACAAAGTCATAATGCCCATACCTAGTCCAGAGGTCATCTTGGGAATATAAAAATCCCTCACCTTCACTTGATGATGCCAGGACTGAAGGTCAATCTTAGAGAAGTGACTAGCCCCTTGTAATTGGTCAAACAGTTCATCAATTCTTTGAAAAGGATACTTATTCTTTATGGTGACCCTAGTGAGATGCCGATAGTCAATGCACATTCTAAGGGACCCATCTTTCTTCTTCACAAACAACATTGGTGCACCCCAAGGTGATTGGCTAGGCCTAATAACACATTTCTCTAACAAATCCCATAATTTCTCATTCACCTCCTTTAATTCCACCAAGGGCATATGGTAATAGGGAATATAAATGGGTTGAGTACCGGGAAGGAGGTCTATACCAAAATTTATTTCCCAGGACCAACTTAATAGGAAGAATTCTGGACTGCACATCTCTATCCCTCACAAGATGATAAAGACACCCCTTAAAGATCAACTTATGGGCTTTAATAGAAGAGTTGAATCTACTATTGGCCACCACATTATGACTCTCCCACTCAAGAACGGGTTCATTTGGGAATTGGAATTTGACCCAACAGGTTCTACAATCAATAGAGGCATAGTATGTATTCAACTAATCCATCCGAAGAATAATGTCAAAACATCTCCAACTCAACAAAGTCACATGGTAACAATTTATGCAAAATACAAATGGAAATTTTTTTATAGACTCTACTAGCAACAATAGATACACCAATGGGAGTAGACACCTTATATGGCTCACACAATAATTCGGGTTCAACATAAAACTTTTTGGCAACAAAGGGGATAACAAAAAAAAAATAGTGGCACCCAGATCAATCAATGCATGTACATTAAAATCAAAGACATTTAAATACCATGATGACATTAGGAACATTATCAACCCCTTGCCTCCCTTGGAATGCATAAAACCAATTGTGCCTTGGGGCACCACTTATTGACCACCCCTCCCTAAAGGAACCACATTAGCACCCCGACCTTGAGGACTAACATCCTTACCATTGTTCCGATTACAAGGGCAGTCCATCATCTTAGGCCCTATTTTCCCACAACCATAATAAGCACCGCCCAAACATGGGCTACCATGACCCTTACCACATTTTGAACACATAGCATTAGGACCCACACCACCATCACCTTGGGCCCTTGGGATGTCATTAGAAATCCTTCCTCTAGTAGCATTAGAGGACCCTTGGCCTTGATGAAATTGACCACCTTTGGGACTTTGGAACCTACTATCAAAATGGGCCCTCTTGGGCTCGTTACCCCTTCTCTTCCATAATTTCTCCTTTTCTAATTGTTCGGCAGAGGTCATCAAGAAGGAAAAATCAAAATATTGGCCTGACACTCCTCATTCATCGAATCAGACACATCTATCACAAACTTGTTCATTCTAGCCATTGGGCCTTGATGTGCTATCAAAATACAACACATTCGGTACTTGAAACAAAGGATTTTATGAGTTCTTAAAGCGAATTTTTAGTATTTTGATATGTTTTTGTGTTAATCTTGTAGAAAAGTTAGGTTGGTATAATTTTGTAGAAAGTTGCAGATTTTGCTGAAGCATAGGCCATACGAGCCCACCTAGGAGTCGTAGATTATGTCGTAGAAGGAATTAGAGACCAAAAATTAAAAATATACCAAGTGAAGGTCACTCCTATGAGCCCATCCTACAAGTCGCAAGACACTCTACTACTTGTACAGGTGGACTCGTAGTGAGAATCAGAGAGCCCAAATGTTGGACTAAAAACTGAAGACCAAGACTACAAGATCAACAAACGAGTCATAGCCCAAGCAACGACTCATACCTATAGGTTATACCAATTTAGTCGAAGATGCCATGATCCTGGTACGAGTCCTTGACTACGACTCTAGGCCATCCTACGAGTCATAACTGCGAAACTTATTGGATGCCAGCTATCTTTTCTGCATAAATTATAGGGTTATTTTGTACACACTATAAATAGTTTATGTTAGGTTATTTAGAAGAAAGTTCGAACAATAGACATCCTTCAATAGAATTCTGAAGCTTTTCTTAGATTTTAGAGTAGATTACTGTTTTCTTTGGGAAAACTTATTTTGGAAATTGCAAATCTTGCCTTCTACTCATTGTGGCTCAATCAAGTTTGTGGGTTTACAACTCGTGGTGCCTATCTCCTTCATTGTTATTGGTGAAACTTTCAATTATGTCTCTTATTTGAATTTTTATATGTTTTACATTAGCCATGAGTAGCTAAGCACCAACAACTTGGGGTTGTAGGAACCATGGGTAGTTGACTTGAAATGACCTATGTTTTGTGCATATTTATGATTAGGGTTTTGGATGTATTGTTTATTTTCCTTCATGATTAATGTTGTTTAGTGGTGGCCAACATCAAACCCTTCCTACTATCCCGATCCTGAACATGTATTGTTTGTTTCCCTTAATTATTAATCTTGTTTGGTGTTGGCCAACACCAAACCCTACCTACTATCACGATCCTGACCAAGGTAGTGGCGAATAGGAAAAGAAAAGTAAATGACACGATTTGGTTGATATTTTCCCATCTAATCAAACAAACCTTACCAAGGATAGGTTGACTGGGACAATAGGTTACATTTAGTTGGCATGCCATGGTAGACGACCAAGGACCTGGTGGAATTCGACCTTCACCATCAAAAGAGGGTTGGAAGAACCTAAGTTACCATCCTGTATGCAATTCACTAATCTTAGTTATGTTATCTAGGGTAATTGAGTCAATGAACTATGGGGAACACAATTTCCAAGTTATTCCCGAAATTGAGAATTTTCCCGTAATCTAGTTTGCTTTTATTTTAAGTTGTTCTTTGAATTACAACAAACCCCCTATCTAGATATTGTAGTTATAGATACTAAGAATGATTAGTTGTGAAATCCTACAGTCAAGCCCTGTATTCCTTGTGGATTCGATCCTAATCTCTATTAGGTTAATTACTGATAATGATCGCTTTCTTATTATAGCGTGACCATCATAATAAAATTATAGCACCGTTGCTAGGGAATAGGACTAGGTTTGATTTGATTTCACTATTAGTTAATTCTAGTGTTAATTTCTAGAGTCTCGTGTACTTTACCTTTGTTTTGTTTTGGTTGTTTGATTTCTTTTGCAGGGTATACTAGGTTGTATGCCCAACACAAGGAGCTAAGGCAATCCTTTAGCTTCCCTAAATTTGGAGACCCGTCAACTACCAAGAAAGATGACTTGAGTGAATAAGGGCATTGAGGTTGAGGAGGATATGCATGTGAATGAGGAAGACTTAAGAAGAGAGGATAATCCACCACCAAGGGTTAACCAACCACAACTCAGAGACTTCATGCTTACATTGGAATCAATACTGATTAAACCCTATAGCTATGGATGTTACCAGTTCAATAGTACTGGCCCCTCTACAGGAAGTTTCTAAGTTTGTGGTATCAAGTGGATTGCTCCAGATGCTCCAAAATTATGGCCTATTCATCGGGTTACCATCAGAGGATCCCCACTGTCATCTTCAAAATGTCATCTTTGTGTGCAAAAATGTATGGGGACACAAAATATTTTTATTGACATTATTAGATTGAGAGTGTTCCCATTGTCACTGACTAGCAATGCAGCAATATGGTTGTCTGAACTCCCTCCAGGTAGCATCACTAGTTGGGCTGAGCTGCAGAGAGTGTTCCTAGAAAGATATTTCCCAAGGTTGAAGAAGCTAAAGCTTAAGGACTAAATTAATAACTTCGAGCAATTGCCTTGAGACTCTCTTAGCATTACACGGGAGAGATTTACCAAATGCTTGAGAATGGTCCCTGATCATAAAATTGTTGATGATGCTTTAGTCGAGATCTTTTACAGAGAACTTTATGATAATAGCAAAGCATGTGCCAACACGATCATTGGAGGTGTTTTTCTTGATCAAGCATTTGAGTTAGTGGCAGAAAGAATAGAGCAAGTGGTGAAGACCAACAAAGCATGGGGTCAGAGTGAGCATGGTAACACAAAGAGTTCTTATGCGGTTACCACAAATAGTGAGCAAGGAAAAGTGAATGAAGCGATTATGGCACAACTTGCTCAACTCCGTACGAGCATGCATTTGGTTTTGAAGCAAAACAAAGATAGCGTGAAGGCAATAGCTCACCAACCCCAATTAATCTTGTATATGATGATTAATTCTTTGATGAGGATGCTTGTTATGTAAGCAACCAAGTGGCAGGTTTTCAGAACAACCCCCGATGGTCTAATTCGGACTATTGGAGGCAAGGTTCCGAGAATCAAGGTTAGAACTTAAACCATGATGGGATGTACAGAGATAATAGGGGTAGATATTATAAGAGGGAGAGAGAGTCCCAGACGCAGAATGGGGGAGAAGATAAGGCTACAAAAGTGGTCCTTATGTGCCATCACACAATCGTGATCCCTGATCAAGCAATTCTCGGATCAAAGATATGTTTAAAAGGTTATTGAAGCGAGCAGACCATCAAGATGAGACCCCAAAGGGAATGAAAGCAGATATCTCTAGTATCAATCAAAAGATAGAGTCTTATTCAGTAGCAATCAAGCAACTTAAACAACAGTTTGGGCAAGTATCTTCATAATTGAACCAATGCCAAAAGGGTACCCTACCAAGCAATATGTTTCAGAATCTGAAAAATGAAGGGCATTGTATAGCAATGATGATGAGGAGTGGAAAGAGTACAATAAATCCCCATATGCCAGTTATGGTGGATGAAGTTATCGAGAAGGGTCTTAATGGTGAAGCTGAAGTTGAGCGAGAATATTCGAAGGGTGTTGGGATGTAATGAGAAGAGATAAGGGAGCACGACAAAGTGAAATCCATCCCAAAACATCCTCCTTCATTCCCTCAAAGGCTTAAAAAGAAGGAAGATAAGGGTAAGTTCAAACACTTCCTCTCAATGTTGAAGCAACTTTCTATCAACATCCCTCTCCTAGAAGTAATGGAGTAAATGTTCAAATATGCTAAATATATGAATGATTTAGTCACCAAGAAATGCACTTTAAGCCAGGAGTTCTCACAAGAACTCCAACAATATAGTGCAATTATGACTAAATATCTTACTCAAAAGCGGGAAGACCCCGGGGCATTCACCATACCTTGCACTATTAGCAACATTGAATTTGCATGAGTATTATGCGACTTAGGAGCAAGGATCAATTTAATGCCTCTTGCAGTGTTAAAAAACATCGACATTGGTACTTCATCCCCAACATGAATGAGGTTGTTTATGGCAGATTGAACCATTAAAAAGTCAGAGGGAATCCTTTTGGATATGCTTGTTAAAGTCAATAAGTTCATCTTTCTAGTAGATTTTGTGATCCTCGACTACGAAGTTAATTTTGAGGTGCCCATCATCTTAGGAAGACCTTTTCTGGCTATTGGTAGGGCACTAGTGGATATAAATTCAGGCCAGCTGCGATTCAGTATTAATGATACAGAAGTTGTGTTTGATATTCGCCAATCCATGAAACACCCAGATGAATGGAAGAGTGAGGTATGGACACTCAATGATAGTTGACAAAGGAAGATGACAAAGTCGGGCCACAACGTTAAACAAGGCGCTTCTTGGAATGCAACCCAAGCATTTTGCTAATTATTTATTTGTTTGAGACTTAGAGTAGTAGTAGTAGTTGGATTTAAGGTTAGAGTCAATGATGCAATTGTAATAATTTTGAGGATTTCTGTGCTTTGAGGCTTTCTTTGCAGGTAAAAAGTGGAAGAAATGAGGATCTAAAAAAACTGGACTTGGGGCAGCTCCTACTAGCAAGCCTACGAGTCATAGTATTCACTATAACTCATAGTTATGCCTCATAAGGGAAATAGTGAGCATCTGATGTTGGCACATACACTAGGAGCCAACCTTATGATTCATAGGATGTCCTACGAGTCGTAAGAGTGGTTCGTAGTGCCCAGGTATGATTTCTGAATTTTTGCTAAGTGTTGGGTTAGATACGAGGCTGGGACCTATGAGCCATAGGATGAACTATGACTCATAGTTGGGGTCCTGTAGCCTCAATCTGAGGCATTTTAAAACCAGACTCGGTTTGTTATAAAAGGGGGTCAAAATAATTTTTGACCCTAATTTTCCCATTTTCTAACCATAAACATGATGGAAAACCATTTCGCATCCTATAAATCCATCTTCGCCTAAAAATCTTGGCCGCTCACATTATTTTCTGACGAAGATTCTGACAAAGGGTACCAAATCCTAGGTTTTTGATACGAAAATCATCTCTCTTTCTCTTGGTTCACTTTTCAACTCAATTGGTAAGGTTTTTGATCTCATTTTGAGATTATTATTGATAAGCTTATTCCCTACATGAGTATGGTTTAGTTTGATCATGCTTAAATATGATATACATTATTTTGATGAGCTAAGCTTGTAATCTAGAGTTTATTGGCTTTCAAAATGATGGGGTTGTGGATTGAGCCTTGTTAAGAGTTTTAAATGGATAGTTATGAGTATGAAATTGATAAATATTTTGTTTGAGTTGCATTATTGTTGCACACATAGGGTTGGAATGGTTATCAAAGTTGAAATATTGGTAGTATGGGTATCATTGCCTGTGTTTGAACATATGGGTTGGATTGAATTGTTAACAATGATGATTGCACTCCTTTGGAACGTTTTATGATTGCCAAGTGTTGGTTTAGAATATGTTTTATGTTTGGTATGCTTGAAAAATTGTAAAATTTATTTAGACTTCTAGGGTTAATGGTCGTTTTGAATTGCCAATGTTAGTTTGGAATTGAATATGTGTCGTTTAATCTTTCTTTACTCCTATTTTCTTGGATAAGTTAAAATGTTGTGTTGAATTTGTACCTTGAGTGAGAAAGGAGTAGGCATTGTAGGTAGTTCTGTACTCAGTTACAAGGCACTCTTATGACACATAAGTTCCTATATGAGTCGTAGTGGTCCCTCGTAGCAAGCATATGCCACTTGTAATTCCTTCACATTCCTCATGTGAGACACACATATGACTTGTAGTACCTGGTACGACTCATAGCGAGGGTCTCATAGACTTAGATAAGTTTTGAAAATGTTTCTAGAACTAGGTACGAGACTAAGGCTATGACTTATAGGCTATCCTATGAGTCCTAACTATATCTCATATCTATGATCAGAAAATATTTTTTAAAGGAACAACTGGTTCTACGACACCAATATATGACTCGTAGGCCAACCTACGAGTCGTAACTACACTCATACCTGCACATCTGCAGTTGCATCTGTTCTTATTTTCCCTTTATTTAGTTTTGTTCTTTGTTGTGTGTTAAGTAAGTAAATTATCTTAATGCTTATATGAATTATTGGTTGTTTTGCAGATATCATACCGCCCAAAGACAAGAGGGCTATCCAAACGTTTAGGCGGAGACTAGTGGATAAATCTTCCGAGATTGAGAGGTCCGAGGGTTCAATTAAAGTCCACAAGGTCAGGATTGACCCTTTTGCCAATGCCCCTCAAACCCGAACTCATACAGCTCAGGAGCCTATGGAAGTTACAAGTTCCTACAAGAAGGGGAGAAAAATGACTCAGGGAGTAGTTCATCACAGATGAGTCCTACACATTCTAGCTCTGAGTCAGAGTCCGAGAGAACTTCTCAGCCTGAGCAGGAGCAAGCCTAATCTTATCCTCGTTCCAGCCATAGCGGTAGCACAGGGAGGTGATAAGGCTTTTGATTAGCCCGCCGACTATCCAAACACCCAGGGGAAGAGGCCCCTTGAGCATGCTGACCAAAAACCAGCCCCAAAGAAGTCGAGATAGGAGGAGGATTTCATACCTGCTGAGGTGGTGGAGGAGTCAATTATGTTGGCAGCTATGTAGAGAGAGAGCACAGCACACCCCGCCTGGAGAGGGTACTTTTAGCATTGCAGCAGAGGAGGTGAGACAGCCTCAGGATCCCGCTGATCAAATCGAGACAGGTGCATGAGCACCAATTTGTTTGATTTTTTTTGACCCTAGTTCTTATCTTGACATTTTGAATACTTTGTTCTCTTTCCAAACAATCGTGTTATTATGTTGATTTTTGGTTGTGTTTTAAAATATGTTTATGTTGGATGTTATTTTATTTCTACTTTTGATGTTTCTTTTTTATTTTTAATGAATGTATGTATGTATTTCTATATTATAGTGTTTTGTTCTTATTTTTGTTATTACTTTGAGGACAAAGTATCATCTTTATGTGGGGTAGTGAAAGTTATGGATTAAGGTGAAGTCTGAGTAGCCTCAAGTTCATAACTTCCCCTATTTTTGATCCTAAGGTTTTCTTGCCATGTTTCATTTTCCTTGTGGATGTTTAATTTTCTATTGAACCAGCATGTTTTAGGAAGTATAGATAATTCGTAAATGCATAGTAATGTTATCTTACGGCATATATATAGCTCTTAAATTTTCTTTAAACTTTTGATGCAAAATTGGGTACCCTCAAAATTTTTGAGGTTGTGAGTATTGATGCATTCATATAATTCTGAGTATCTGGCAATGTTTGTTATGATATTGTGAAGGTAAGCTGAGACTAAAAGCAAGACCTGTAAGTCTATACTTGATTGTGCATGCAATTGCCATGAGTGTTGTGAGCTTATTTTGCTGCATTCATACATTTTGTATGGACTCAGAACTTGCCCTTGTACTCTAAACTTGGTTTAGTGACTTATTTGATTTGGAGGTGATCTTAGGCCCTTATTCTGATAGGACGCCCACTTTTACTTAAATTGCCTACCAAATAAACTAGTAAATCCTTTTGTCAGAATGTTTGAGCTTCTCATACACTCATTCTTTGTTGACACCTTGCTAACTTGACCTTATTTGATGAAATACCCTGATATTAGCCCAGATCTATCCTTGAACATGTGAACTTTGATTGAGGCTAAAAGCTATGTTAAGGGTGGCTACATTGGTGGCCCTGGTTTGAGATATAGATATTGTGTACTTCACCTTAGGCTAAAAGCCTATGTTAAGGGTGGCTACATTGGTGGCCCTGGTTTGAGATATAGATATTGTGTACTTCACCTTAGGCTAAAAGCCTTGTACTTCACCTTAGGCTAAAAGCCTAGAACTTTGATTGAGGCTAAAAGCTATGTTAAGGGTGGCTACATTGGTGGCCCTGGTTTGAGATATAGATATTGTGTACTTCACCTTAGGCTAAAAGCCTAAGTTAGGGCTGGCCTTTATTATGGTAAAGTAACAAAAATAAGGTGGTCAGTTAAAGTGAAAAGAAAGAAAATAATTAATCATGAGCCGGGTGAAGAAAAAGAAAAGAAAAAGTGCCTTGGTCTAAAAAAATATGCAAAAATGAGTTTGAAATTGAGTCACAATGGTAAAAAATGAAAGAACAACCCGGGAAAAGCTTAAAATGGTGAAATAAGGGAGGAATTAGTGAAATTTGACGGGTTATAAAGGTAAAAGTGTTGGTAAGCATGGTTCAAGGATAACTTTTAGTCACTAAAAGCCTAAAATGTCATACCAAAGCACCAAGAACCTATGTTACAAGCTCTTAAGTCCTAAAGTGATCCAAATCCCCTTTGTAACCAAGCCAGGNNNNGAGCCTAAAATGTCATACCAAAGCACCAAGAACCTATGTTACAAGCTCTTAAGTCCTAAAGTGATCCAAATCCACTTTGTAACCAAGCCAGGAAAATGAGTATAGGGGCAAGCTTATGGTGTTGGTCATTGTGTATGAATTTCAATTGTGAGAGTGAGAATATTTCCTCAGTCCCTAATTTCTGCATGTTCTTGAGTGAGTATAAGGGACTTCTTTTAAGGGCATTTGCACTACTTGAGTAGCATATGACTATGCCAGTGAATGTGGAAGGTTAATGCTCCTTACCTTATCAAAGTTGGATTGTCAAGTACCTTATGATGTTCTTGTTTACTCAATAACTTTGCAACTCTGTTTTGAAAGTAGTAGTAGGGTACCTTAATCAAATTAGATGTTGTATATGCCATTGATGTAGCTGCTATGTGTTTCTTTTTGTCTATGTAGATTGAGTCGTCACTTGAGGACAAGCAACACTTCTAAGTTAAGGGTGTTCATGTACTATCAAAATACAACACATTTAGTGCTTGAAACAAAGGATTTTATGAGTTCTTAAAGAGACTTTTTAGTGTTTTGATATGTTTTTGTGTTAATCTTGCAGAAAAGTTAGGTTAGCATAATTTTGAAGAAAAGTTGCAGATTTATCTTTAGCATAGGCCATACAAGCCCATCTATGAGTCGTATCTCACATTACAAGTCATAGTTTGTGTCATAATAGGAATCAGAGACAAAAAATCAGAAATCTGCCAAGTGAAGATCACTCCTACGAGCCCAGCCCATGAGTCGTAACACACTCTAGACTCATACAGGTGGACTCGTAGTGAGAATCAGAGAACCAAAATGTTAGACCAAAAATTAAAGACCAAAACTATGAGATCAACATATGAGTCGTCGCCTAAGCAATGACTCGTACCTATGGATCGTATCAGTTCAGTCCAAGATGCCAAGATCATAATACGAGACCCCAATTACGACTCGTAGGCTATCCTACGAGTCATAACTGTGAAATTTATCAGATGCCAACTATCTTTTCTGCATAAATTTTAGGGTTGTTTTGTACACACTATAAATAGTTTAAGTTAGCTTATTTTGAAGAGAGTTTGAATAGTAGACATCTCTCAATAGAATTCTGAAGCTTTTCTTAGGTTTTAGAGTAGATTAGTGTTTTCTTTGTATTTTGAAGAGAGTTCGAACAGTAGACATCTCTCAATAGAATTTTGAAGCTTTTCTTAGGTTATTAAAGTAGATTATTGTTCTCTTTGGGAAACCCATTTTGGGGATTGCAAATCTTACTTTGTACTTATTATTGATCAATCAAGCTTGTGGGTTTGCAACTTGTGATGCTTATCTTCTCCATTGTTATTGATGAAACTTTCAACTACAAATCTTGCCTTGTACTCATTGTGGATCAATCAAGCTTGTAGGTTTGCAACTCGTGGTGCCTATCTTCTTCATTGTTATTGGTGAAACTCTCAACTATGTCTCTTATTTGCATTTTTATATTTTTTACTTTACCCATGAGTAATTAAGCACCCATAACATGGAGTTGTGGAAACCATGGGTAGTTGACTCTAAATGACCCAGGTTTTGTGCATATTTATGATTAGGGTTTTGCATGTATTGTTTATTTGCCTTCATGATTAATGTTGTTTGGTGGTGGCCAACACCAAACCCTGCCTACTATCATGATCCCGACCAAGGTATTGATGAATAGGAAAAGGGAAGTAGATGATAGGATTCGGTTGATGTTTCCCTATCTAATCAACCAAACCTGAACAAAGGGAGGTTGATTGGAACAATAGGTAACGGTTAGTTGGCACGCCATGGTGAAATTCGGCCTTTACCTTTACAAGAGGGCTAGAAGAACCTAAGTTACCATCCTGCATACAATACACTAATTGTAGTTATGTTATCTAGGGTAATTTAGTCAACGAACCATGAGGAACACAATTCCCAAGTTGTTCCCAAAATTGAGCATTTTTTCGTAATCTACTTAGCATTTATTTTAAGTTGTTGTTTGAATTACAACAAAATCCCCCATCTAGATAATGTAGTTATAGATAGTAGGAATGATTAGTAGTGAAATCCTATAGTCAAGCCCTGTATTCCCTGTGAATTTAACCCTAACATCGGATAGGTTAATTAATGATAATAAGCACTTTCTTATTGGATCATGACCATCATCATAAAATTATGGTGCCATTGTCGAGGAATACGGCTAGGATTGATTTGATTTCACTATTAGTTAATTCTAGTGTTAATTTCTAGAGTCTCTTGTACTTTAATTTTGTTTTGTTTTTGTTGTTTGAATTCTTTTGAAGGGTATACTAGGTTGTATGCCTAACACAAGGAGCCAAGGCAATCTTTTAGCTCCCCTAAATTTGGAGATCCATCGACTACCAAGAAAGATGGCTCAAGTGAATGAGGACATTGAGGTTGAGGAGGATATGAATGTGACTGAGGAAGACTTAAGAAGAGAGGAGAATCCACCACCAATGGTTAACCGGCCACAGCTTAGAGACTTCAATTCAAATGCTTACGGCTAGAATCAATACCGACTAAACCCAATGGCAATGGATGTTACCGATTTTATAGTATTTCCCCCTCTACTGGCAGATGCTAAGTTCGCGGTATTAAGTGGATTGCTCAAAATGCTCCAAAATCGTGGCCTATTCACCGGGTTACTGTCAGAGGATCCCCACCGTCATCTCCCAAATGTCATCTTTGTGTGCAAAAGTGTCATAGGGACACAAATATTTCTATAAATGATGTTGGTTTGAGGGTTTTCCCATTGTCACTGACTGGAAATGCGGCAATATGGTTGTCTGAACTCCTTCCGGCTACCATCACAAGTTGGGCTGAGCTACAGAGGGTGTTCCTAGAAAGATATTTCCCAAGGTCAAAAAAGCTAAAGCTTAATGACCAAATTAATAACTTCTACCAATTTCCTAGAGATTCTCCTAGCACTACATGGGAGAGATTCACCAAATTCTTGAGAATGGTCCCTGATCATAAAATTGTTGATGATGCTTTTGTTGAGATCTTTTACAGAGCACTTGATGATAATAGCAAAGAATGTGCAAACACGATCATAGCATATGTTCTTCTTGAACAACCATTTGAGTTAGTGGCAGAAAGAATGAAGCAAGTGGTGAAGACAAACAGAGCATGGATTTAGAGTGATCATTGTAATACAAAGAGTTCTTGTGCGGTTACCACAAATGGTGAGCAAGCGAAAGTGAATGAAGAGATTATGGAGCAACTTGCTCAACTCCATATGAGCATGAATTTGGTTTTGAAGCAAAACCAAGCTAGCGTGAAGGCCATAGCTCACCAACCCCAATTAATCCTGTATATGATGATCAGTTCTTTGATGAGGATGCATGTTATGTAAGCAACGAAGCGGCGGGTTTCCAGAACAACCCCCTAGGGTCTAATTCAGACTATTGGAGGCAAGGTTTAGGCAATCAAGGTCAGAACTTAAACCACGATAAGATGTACAAAGATAATAGGAGTGGATATTATAAGAGAGAGAGTGCCTGATGTGCAATGGGGGAGAAGAGAAGGCTACAGAAGCGGTCCTTAAGTGCCACCACATCATCATGATGCTGAATCAATTAATTCTAGGATCAAAGATATGTTTGAAAAGTTATTGAAGTGAGCAGACCATCAAGATGAGACCCTGAAGTGAATGAAAGCAGATATCTCTAGTATCAATCAAAAGATAGAGTCTCATTCAATGTCAGTGGCAAGAGTACAATAGAAACCCCTATGCCGGTTATGGTGGATGAAGTCATTCAGAAGGGTCTTGATGGTGAAGTTGAAGTTGAGGGAGAAGATTCGAAGGGTGTTGGGATGCAATCAGAAGAGATAAAGGAGCATGAAAAGGTGAAATCCATCCTAAAACCTCCTCCTCCGTTCCATCAAAGGCTCAAAAAGAAGGAAGAGGAGGGTAAATTCAAATACTTCTACTCAATATTGAAGCAACTCTCCATCTACATCCCTATCCTAAAAGCATTGGAGAAAATACTCGGATATGCTAAATATATAAAGGATTTAGTCACCAAGAAACACACTTTAAGCCATGAGTTCTCACAAGAACTCCAACAATGTAGTGCGATTATGACTAAATGCCTTGCTCAAAAGTGGGAAGACCCCAGGACATTCACCATACTTTATACTATTGGCGAAGTTGAATTTGCACGAGCATTATGCGACTTAGGAGTAAGCATCAATTTAATGCCTCTTGCAGTGTTCAAAAAGCTTGGCCTTGGTACTCCTACCCCAACATGAATGAGGTTGCTTATGTCAGATCAAACCATTAAAAAGCCAGAGAGAATCCTTTTGGATGTGCTTGTTATAGTCGATAAGTTCATCTTTACGGCAGATTTTGTGATCCTCGACTACGAAGTTGATTTTGAGATACGCAACATCTTGGGGAGATATTTTCTGGCCACTGGTAGGGCACTAGTGGATATGGATTCAGGTCAACTGTGGTTCAGGGTTAATGATGCAAAAGTTGTGTTTGATATTCGCCAATCCATGAAACACCAAGATGAATGCAAGAGTGAGGTATGGACACTCGATGATAGTGGACAAAGGAAGATGACAAAGTTCGGGCCACGATGTTAACAAGGCGCTTCTTGGGAGGCAACCCAAACATTTTTCTAATTATTTATTTGTTTGATACTTAGAGTAGTAGTAGTTGGATTTAAAGTTAGAGACAATGATGCAATTGTAATTATTTGAGAATTTATGTGCTTTAAGGCTTGGTTTGCAGGTAAAAATTTGAAGAATTGAGGATTTGAAAAAATTAGACTTGGAGCTCCTACGAGCAGGCGTACGAGTTGTAGTCTTCACTATGACTTGTAGTCATGCCTCGTAGGGGGAATAGTGAGCATCTATTGTTGGCACATACAGTACGAGCCAACCATACGATTTGTAGGATGTCCTACGAGTCGTAAGAGGGGTTCGTAGTGCCCAGGTATGATTTTTAAATTTTTACTAAGTGTTGGGTTAGGTACGAGACCAGTATCTATGAACTGTAGGATGACCTACAACTCATAATCGAGGTCTTGTAGCCCAGATCTGAGGCATTTTAAAACCTAACCCGGTTTGTTATAAAAGGGGGTCAAAATAATTTTTGACCCCAATTTCCCCATTTTCTAACACTAAACACGATGGAAAACCATTTCCTATCCCATAAATCCATCTCCGACCAAAAATCCCAGCTGCCCACATCATTTTCTAGTAAATGGTACCAAATTCTAGGTTTTTGATGCTAAAATCATCTCTCCTTCTCTCGGTTCACTTTTCAACTCAATTGGTAAGCTTTTTGATCTCAATTTTAGATTATTGATAAACTTGTTCCCTACATGACTATGAGTTTAGTTTGATCATGCTTAAATATGCCATACATCATTTTGATGAGCTAAGCTTGTAATCTAGGGTTTATTGGCTTTCAAAATGATTGAGTTATGGATTGAGCCTTGTTAAGAGTTTTGAATGGATAGTTATGAGTATGAAATTGATAAATTTTTTGTTTGAGTGACATTATTGTTGCTCATATAGTGTTGGAATGGTTATCGGAGTTGAAAAATTGGTAGTATGGGTATGATTGCCTATTTTTGAACATATGGGTTGAGATTGAATTGTTATGAATGGTGGTTGCACTCCTTTGGAACGTTGTATGATTGCCAAGTGTTGGTTTAGAATATATTCTATGTTTGGTATGCTTGAGAAATTGTAAAATTGATTTAGACTACTAGGGTTAATGGTTGTTTTTAATTGCCAATGTTAGTTTTGAATTGAATATGTGTCGTTTAATCTTACTTTGCACTGATTTGTTTGGATATGTTGAAATATTTTGTTGAATTTGTGCCTTGAGTGAGAAATGAGTAGGCATTGTAGGTAGTTCTGTACTCAGTTACGAGGCACTCTTACAACTCGTAAGTTTCTATATGAGTCATAGTAGTACCTCGTAGCAAGCATCAGTCACTTGTAATTCCTTCATGTTTCTCATTCGAGACTAACATATAACTCATAGTACCTGGTACGACTTGTAGTACTTGGTATGACTCGTATTACCTAGTATGACTCGTAGTAAGGGTCTCATAGACTTGGCTAAGTTTTGAAATTGTTTCTAGAACTTGGTACAAGACCAGGGCTACAACTCATAGGCTATCCTATGAGTCATAGCTGTATCTCGTATCTGTGATCAAAAAGCATTATTAAAGGTACAACTGGTTCAACGAATCCAGTATACGACTTGTAGGTTAACCTACGAGTCATAACTACATTCGTACCTGCATATCTGTAGTTGCATCAGTTCTTGTTTTCCCTTTATTTAGTTTTGTTCTTTTTTTAGTGTTAAGTAAGTAAATTGTCTTAATGCTCATATGGATTGTTAGTTGTGTTGCGGATATTATGCCACCTAAAGACAAGAGGGCTATCCAAATGTTCAGGTGAAGACTACTGGATGAGTCTTTCGAGACTGAGAGATCCGAGGGTTTAGTTGAAGTCCACAGGGTCAGGATTGACCTTTTTACCAATGTCCCACAAACCTGAGCCCATACAGCTATGGATCCTATGGAAGTTACAAGTTCCTCCCAGTCTAAAGAGGAGGTACAAGATGGGGAGAAAAATGACTTGGGGAGTAGTCACGGCAGATGACTCCTATATATTCTAGCTCTGAGTCAGACTCCGAGAGCACTCTCAGCCTGAGCAAGAGAAGGCCCAGTCTCAGCCCCCTTTCCAGCACCAAAGGTAGCATAGGGAGGTGACGAGGCTTTTGATTAGCTCATCGACCGTCCAGACACCCGGGGGAAGAGGTCCCTTGAGCTTGCTGACCAAGAGCCAGCCCCGAAGAAGCTGAGACAGGAGGAGGATGCCACTTCTGCTAAGGTGGTGCAAGAGTCGATTATGTTAGCGGCTATGCATAGAGAGAGAGCATAACACACCCCACCTAGAGAGGGTACTTCTAGCACGGCAACAGAGTAGGAGAGACAGCCTTAAGACCCTGCTGATTAGACCGAGACTGGTGCATAAGCACCGATATGTTTGATTTCTTTTGACCCTAGTTCTTATCTTGACATTTTGGATACTTTGTTGTCTTTCCAAACAATCGTGTTATTATGTTGATTTTTAGTTGTGTTTTAATTATGTTTATGTTGGATGTTATTTTTATTTCTACTTTGGATGTTTATTTTTGGTTGTTAATGAATGTATGTATATATTTCTATATTATAGTGTTTTATTCTTGTTTTTGTCTTTACTTTGAGGACAAAGTAACATCTTTTGGTGGGGTGGTGGAAGTTATGGATTAAGGTGAAGTCTGAGTAGCCTCAAGTTCATAACTTTCCCTAATTTTGATCCCAAGGTTTTCTTGCTATCTTTCTTTTTCCTTGTAGATGTTTAATTTCTTGTTAAACCAGCATGTTTTAGGAAGTATAGATAATTTGTAAATGCTTAGTGATGTTATCTTATGGCGTATATATAACTCTTAAATTTTCTTTAAACTTTTGATGCAAAATTAGGTACCCTCAAATTTTTTGAGGTTGTGAGTATTGATGTATTTGTACATTTTTGAGTATCTGGCAATGTTTGTTCTAATATTGTGAAGGTAAGATGAGACTGAAAGCATAACCTGTATGTCTATACTTTATTATGGATGTAATTGCCATAAGTGATGTGAGCTTATTTTGCTGCATTCATGCATTTTGTATGGACTCAGAACTTGCCCTCGTACTCTAAGATTAATTCAGTGACTATGTGGCCAGCATAAGAGAGGATTGGACCGCGAAAGCAGATGTTTCCTTTGCCTCGCAGAGGGATTGACAAACTTCTTTTGGGATCCCCGACCTAATTGTCCTGTACCCTGACAAGGTGCCAGACTAATGTGGCAGTGACATCTCTTCGCTGTACCATAACCGGTCTCATAGGTGGTGGTTGTCGGTTCTAGGAACTCCCAGATAGGTTCCCTTGTTGATCGTACTTTGAAGTTGATATGATTGTCTAATGTTTAGATGGATAGTGAAGTGTTACATTTCTGTCCTTTTCTCTGAGGTGAGGATGAGTGATTGATAAGCTATTGTTATTGTGAATTGTTTACTTAAGCTCGTTTTACATACAATACATTCCATGTACTAACACCCCTTTGGCGTTGTATCATTTTATGATGCAGATTTTGTAGACAGAGGACTCTAGCAGTCCAATCGTTGAGGTTCAGAGCTCAGTATTTCAGGCCATGGTGAGTCCTCCCCTGCCTTCGAAGGATAACTATTTCATTGACTTTATTTCAGTATTTTTCTTTGATTGTGGTAGCCATAGCCTATCATGGTACCTTCCTAGATGTTAGTTATAGATGCTTCATAGATACCTTCCTAGATGTTAGTTATAGATGCTTCATAGACATAGACAGTTGATTGTTGACGTTAGGATTGTTTATTTTCCATTTCTTTTCTATTGAGATACTTCTTTCGTATTATTCTATGATAGTGATTGTGATAGTCCACTGATAGCTTATTATTTGATTTAATCTTTCGCTTATGAATGGATTGAACGAATGCAATGAGACTAAATTATATCTCTTTATAATTATACTTAGCAAAATTATTTAATTCATGTTTGATATATATTATGCGATATATTTATGATTGTTGTTATAAACTAGGATTATTCATATTTTAGATTAAGTTTGCTAGCATTAGAAAATAGAGGAGAAAATTTCCGAAACTAAGCCATCCAGAGTGGGAAAGCCGAGAAAGGTAGCAGGCCGTAATAGGGCAAGTACCGAGTTGTTGAGGCATTGTTTAGGAAAATAATATCCTGAAAAAGTACGATGCTAGTAGTGACTAGATCATAAGAAAATGAATACCTTAATTAATAACACGCTTTCATAAATAAACCATATAAGATATGGAAGGCAGGAATGTTTAAACTAAGCAATAATAAAAAAGATGGACCAACCTATACCAACAGTGACCTTAACCAACAATTACTTTGAAAATGATCATAAAATTCTTATCTTTTATGTACTGAATAAAATACCAAAAACAGGAATAAAGAAAATAATATGGCAAAAAAAATAATTGAATATGAAGAAGGAGAAATTAACAAATTAATTAGACAATCCTGGTATGACGATATAAACATAGTCCTACAAGAATTAGATGAAAACATTAGTTATACAGACCTATTATACGACTCAGAAAATTATGATTCAACATAAATTGAAAATTTCCCTAATTTCGCAACTAACCCCAGCCCCCCAAAAAAAATTGGTATCAAAGCATAGAATAAAATTAATTAACAAAACACAAACCAGACAATAAAATGGCTATGTCACACATAGAATTTGTAAGATCAGTAAACAATTACTTATGGGAAAAAAGAAGATTTAATAGGAATTTAAAAGAATATAGGCAACTTCTAACAGAACATATAACATGGATAAAAGAAAAAATGAAACAAACCACGGATAAGGATGAATTAGAACAACTATTTAATAATGGACGAGATAGAATACAAGAACTAGAAATTATAGAGGAAGAGATAATATATAATAAATGTAAGCAAAAATTTTACGAAGAAATTACAAGCAGGTATAATATATTTGGGTAAAAATGAACAAGGAAGAATTTGCGATAAGTGAAAAAACATATGAAAATTATGACGGCATAAAAATAAAAATAGTATTTTCGAATTTAGGAAGAAGATATAAGAAAATAGGAGATCAGTTATATTTAATGTTAAAAAAAGAAGAATTAAAATTAGAAGATAGTCTTACAGCTATGGTAAGAATAACAAGGGAAAGTAAAGAAATTGATAGGAAAAATAAAATAGAAAAGATCAAAATCCAAAGTGAAGAAACAATCCAAAAAATTGAAGAAACAAAAAAATAATAGGATAAAGGAATTAGGAAAATGAGCGACAACAAGAAAAAGATGAAGAAATTATACTAATGACAGAAATTCAGGAGTATAAAGAAAAAATTGAAATAAAAGTACAAGATAAGAAGAAAGAAACAGGAGAACAAAACACTCTAAGAATAGATAACATAGAGGAAGAAATTATGGAAGAAGATATTAATTCAGAAATAAGTGAAACATATACAAAACTTATAGAAAATAAAAAATTAATAGAAAATACGGAAGTAGAAATAAACTATGATGAAAAAAATAAAAAATACTACAAAACCAGAAACTAGTACTTCTAGGACATACCCCAAACAAGAAACACCAGAATATTATAGTAGAGATTATACAGAATCAGATAGGTATAATACGTTATGGAATTA
>DF362110.1:11422-43673 GCA_000787875.1 Solanum virginianum
CATTGGATTCCCGAGGGCGATTAACAACCTAGTACTCTGATACCAAGCTTGTCACGACCTAAGCCTAGGGTTAGATGTGACACGATGAATAGGGAACCTGAAGGAACTCCAAATAAGGCTCTTAGGATATCACATACACATCCTTGGTTGTGGAAGCAAAATAAGATAACAAATAAGTAATATGGAACATACAAAAAGCTAGACTAAGGAAGTCTTTGATAATAACATAAGCAGAATAGGAGTCAAGCTCATCAATACAAACAAACATAATATCCAACGATACCTCTACTAGTAAATGGGGTAGGGGACAAGACATCTCTAGGGCTACCCCCATAGATAAGTATATAGATAAAGTCTTAACATAGGCACAAAAGAAAATAGATATTGTCCCCGGATATGAGGAATCACTAACAACTAACTTCAACGATCCAGCTAGCCGTGTGGAGGAGGAGGATCAATAGGAGCTTTGGTTCCTACATGGTTGTTATGACCCGGATCTAGGGTCTAGGAGTGACACGGAGAATGGGAACCCAAAGTCCCCAAACAAGCCTCATAGTATGAAAGTTCACATGATCGGTTCAGAATAGTAACACATAGTTCTAAGGGGAAGGTAAATAGGACTTACACTATAGGGGTATTTGGGACTTAAGATCTTTTCATCATATCATGTAATCAAACCTCATGTCTCATAACCAAAATTACATAACGATTGCCTAAGAGTTAACAAACCTATAACATAAACTTCAACCATAATACTTAATATATTACGTAAAGGAGTTTACAATATGTCCAACAATGCCTCAAACATAAGATAGGTCAGAGGCCAAGACATACCTCCAGGCTCACCCTCAAAGTAAATATAAATAGATAAAAGAAAACATAGGTAGAAAGATGGTGGGTTGTCCTTGGAAGATAGGACTCACCACTACAAGCAAACCTGAGATCCGAGCTAAACGTCGAACGGTGGATGATCAAAGTCCTTGGTCCCTACATGGTGAGATCATATAGGAAAAAGTATGCATTAATACATTTGAATGTACTAAGTATGCAGGATGCAATGCATTTAGCTACCATTTCTATGTTGGCACATAGTTCGAGAAAAAAAAGAGGACCCCCAATCCATTGATGCTAAGTCAAACATCCCACAAGAATACTTATATACATACATGATTCCAATGGTTAGTCATTCAATTCATGTCAATGCACATTTAGGCTCAAAAGCCAAAACATAACTTGTATTCATAATATTCATGCTTATAATTAGCTCATTCTTATAACAATGTGGTACAAGCACCCATGATGCTCAAAGACCCTTAAACATAGATATGTATGTGATCACATTCTTGTCAGAACCCATATCTTATCAAAATGATATCATAGAACATAATTGGGCTTAACCCACTTCATAAATTCCATAATAATCCAATGTAATGAATGCAAATGTCATGAATAATGTGAGGAAAGCATAGGTAATTGAAACTCAATCTAAAATTAACAATATAATATGAAATTCAAGTGAAAACATAATTAAATCCACATTTAAAATCATAATATAAATCACTCATGCATAAAAAAGCCTTGAAAAGGGACATGCATATTCATAATGTTATAAACTCAATGTAATTCATCATAATATGGCTTAAAGTAGCTTAAAATCATGAATAAAGTACAACCCACACATCAATTTAATTTAATAAATCAAAATAATGAAAACACATTTTCAAAGAGAGCTTAAGTTCATAAAAATATCTTGAAAAGACTGGGGTCTCCTTGAATGGAAATAACCAAGGATCAAAACCCACATACCTAAACTTAAATGAAGAATTCCCAAGGGGAATTTGAAGGAGAATGGTGTTTATCTTGTACCCCAAGCTTGAATCCCACAAGTCTTCTTGAGAGGAGTTTTTGAGGGAGTGTAGAATGAGAGAATGAATTGAATAATTTGTATAAGGTTTTAGTTAATTATGAAACTTTAAGATAGCATAGGAAGTCCCAAAAAGTTATTAGAATAAACTAAATTTATGAAAACACCATTAGGAAAAAAAATTACATGTCACCACTTCAAGGGAGGGTTCATGGCCCATGTGGCAATACACGGTCTGTGAACTTTCCTGTGAACCCTCACTTAGAAAAAATTTTGGAAGTTGGAACTTGGCTCAACACTTAAATATTTTGAGCACCAAAATGAGCTCCACGGTTGGCCATATGGCTCGTGAGCCTCACCACGATCTATGAGGTGGATAGTCATGCTAACCTTAGCAAAGAAAACTACCCACACAACCTTTAGAAGACCCAAAGACTGGCCATACGGCCAGGGAGTCTCAACACAGTTTGTGCGGTGAGCCGTGGTGCCATACTTGGCCAATAATAATTTCTCCACACCAAGATTGAACCATACTTAGGATTTTCTCTATCCTTGAAGGCCATACGGTCAGTACCCCAGGCCATACCTTAATATATAAGCGAAAAATGGTCATTTCCATTTCAAGGCCACTCACGCGGCACATGAGATGCCACATGGCCCATATGGGTACCCGTGCGGTAACACTACACAGGAGGGTCTTACGGAAATGGTCATAACTTCTTCATCAGAACACCAACAGAGGTGAAACCAAGTGCATTGGAAAGTTAACTCAAAGAGCTTTAATTGGTTGTTTGTGGGCCACCTAGTCTGTTTTGTGCTAGGAAATATGTTCATTAAAAGTTGACCTTTCATTTAGTTCTTGTGATAAATTTACCAATGGAATTTCTTTGAAACTTGGCTTGATGTAGGGGACCCGTAATGACCCTAAAACACATAGATGAGCTTGAATTGAAATCTTGCAAGAGAACTTAGCTTGAATTTGAAGGTTCCATCTAATCTCATGAATTTCGGAGTATTACACTGGGTCATTACATCATTTTCCCCATTATAACATTCGTCCCTGAATGTGCAAGAACAAGGCTTGAAAGGCTTATATTAGGACATGAAACTTTCAAACACAAGATACTAGGCATAGTTCATCATTTAAAAATCATATAGTCATTAAAACTCATGCCAAAACATAATAAAACCATTCAAAACATCATAAAAATCATTTTAATGCACATGTAAACATGTCATGCCATGAGACTCAAGAATGAAAGGACTGGGACCAATTAGGAAAGAAAGAACCTAGTACCTTGGGCTTTAGTAGATTGAAAAAGATGGGGATATCATTTCATCATGTCCAACTTCGCCTCCCACGTGGCACTCTCCACATGTTGATTCCTCTAAAGCACCTTCATCGAAGCTACATCCGTGTTATGAATCCTTTTCACTTGTTTATCCAAAATTCTAACCAGCACTAGGATCACCAACTATCTTTCTCAATGCAGACACATGGAAGATCGGGTGAATAGAACTCAATTCAAGGGGTAACTCGACCCTATATACCACATTCCCAATCCACTTAATAACCTCATAAGGGCCCACATACTGGGGACTTAACTTTCCCTTTTTTCCAAAATTCATCACTCCCTTCATAGGTGAGATTTTCACAAACACCCAATCCCCAACATAGAATTCAAGGTCCCTTTTGCTAACATCCAAGTAGGACTTTTGGCAACTTTGGGCCATCTTCAACCTCTCCCTAATTAACTTCACTCTTTCCATGGCCTCTATCACCAAGTTTGGGCCAATCAAATCTTCTTCCTTCCAACACAAACCACCCTACCGGAGACCTACACCTCCTACCATACAATGCCTCAAATGGTGCTATGCCAATTTTAACATGGAAGCTATTAGTATAGGCAAACTCACTAAGTGGAAGATGGTCATCAGAGTTACCCTTGAACTCCAATACACAAGCCCTCAACCTATTCTTCAAGGTTTAAATCGTCCTCTCGGCTTGCCCACCACTTCGAGGATAAAAAGTGGCACTCAATTTCACCTTAGTGCCAAGTTCCTTCTGAAATGACCTCCAAAAATGAGAAGTAAATTGGGTATCCAGATCTGATATTATATATCTAGGCACTCCATACAACCTTACCAACTCCCAAATATACAACTGTGCATAATCTTTGGCATGAAAAGTAGTCTTAACTAGGAGAAAATGTGCCAACTTTGTCATCCAATCAACGATAACCCAAATGGAGTCAAATTCCTACCGAGTCTGAGGCAAGCCAACCACAAAGTCCATATTTATATCTTCCCACTTCTATGTAGGAATCTCAATGTTTTGAGCCAACCCACTGGGACTTTGATGCTCTACCTTCACTTGTTGACAATTTGGGCATTCGGATAAAAACTTGGCTATATACTTCTTCATACCATGCCACCAATACACCTCCTTCAAATCCCGATACATCTTGGTAGCCCCGGATGAATAGAATAATGAGAATTATGGGCTTCACCCATGATCACCTTCCTAATATCATCCACGCCTAGAATACATAACAGATCTTGATACCGAAGTACACTATCTCCCCCTTGGGAGAAAACCTTAATATTCTTTTTGGCAACAAATTTCTTCAATTTAACCAAGGATGGATCAAGATCTTTCTTAGCTTTTACATCAACAATCATTGAGCATTCGGCCCCATTTTGAACATGTATACCACAATTATTGGAATCGGCTAACCTAACACCTAATCTTTCCAAACGGTGAACATCCCTTGCCAACTCCTTCTTCTTCTCCTCCACATAAGCCACGCTTCCCATAGATAGCCTACTAAGAGCATCGGCTATCATATTTGCCTTGCCGAGGTGATACAAAACACTCATGTCATAATACTTTAGGAGTTCCAACCATCTTCTTTGTCTCAGGTTAAGGTCCCTTTGAGTGAACACATATTGCGAGCTCTTGTGATTGGTAAAAACATCAACATCCACCCCATATAAATAATATCTCCAAATTTTCAAAGCAAATACCACTGCCGCTAACTCAAGGTCATGAGTTGGGTAATTATGCTTATGCACCTTCAATTGTCTAGATACATAGGCTATCACCTTATCCTGTTGCATAAGTACACAACCCAATGTAATTCGAGACCCATCGTAATATACCATAAATCAATCCAAACCATTCGGTAGGGTCAAAATCATAGCTGATGTAAGTCAAACCTTCAAAGTTAGGAAACTTCTCACACACTCATTAGACCATATAAACTTAGCCTTCTTTTGAGTCAATTTAGTCCACGGAGATGCAATAGATGAGAACCCCTCAACGAACCTTCTATTATAACCCGCTAACCCAAGAAAGCTTCGAATGTCTGAAGGAGTAAATAGTCTAGGCCAATTCTTCACTGCCTCAGTATTCTTCGGATCCACCTTTATACTATCACTAGACACCACATGACCCATAAAAGTAATTTCACCTAATCAAAACTCATATTTGCTAAATTTGGCATACAACTTCTTCTCTTTTAAGGTTTGCAAAACCAACCTGAAATGATCCATATGCTCCCACTCACTCTGGGAATAAATGAGGATATCATCAATGAAGACAACTATAATGCTATTAAGGAATGGCTTGAACACCCAATTCATGAGATCCATAAGCACGACCCAAACATTAATTAGCCGAACAACATCATCACAAACTCAAAATACCTATACCTTATCCAAAAGGCCATACTGGGTGTATCACACTCTCTAATCTTTAACTGATGATACCCAAAATGGAGATCAATCTTTGAAAAGTGAGTAGCCCCTTGATGTTGGTCAAATATGTAATCGATCCTAGCAACAAATACTTATTCTTAATGGTTACCTTATTCAATTGCCTATAATCATTACACATCGAAAGAGATCCATCTTTCTTCCTTACAAATAACACCAGAGCACCCCATGAAGATATACTTGGCCTGATAAAACCCTTCTCCAACAAATCTTTCAACTGATCCTTTAACTATTTCAACTCAGTTGGTCCCATAAGATAGGGAAAAATAGAGGTAGGTTGAGTACCCTAAGGAAGATTTATGCTAAAGCCTACTTACCTTTCAGGAGAAATATCAAGCAAGTCTTCAGGAACACGTCGAGAAACTCATTCACCACCAGCATAGACTCAAGAGTAGGTAACTCAGACTCCACATCCTTGACCATTATAATGTGATATATGCACCCCTTGGAGATCATCTTCCGAGCTTTAAGGTAGGAAATAAACCCTTTATAGTGGAGTCACTACCCTTCCATTCAAGAATGAGCTCCCGGGGATGTTGAAACTTGACCTTTTGGGTCCTACAATCTATAATGGCATATGATGCATAAAACCAACTCATCCTAAGAATCATATCAAAATCATACATTTCAAGTTCCACAAGATAACATGGGAAAACCTTATGTAACACAGAAATAGGACAACCATGATAGACCCAATATGTAACAATGGATTCATCCACAGGAGTGTAAAATGAGAAAGGATCCCTCAAAATTTCTGAACTCAAACAAAACTTAACAGCAAACAGAAGAGTGACAAAAGACAAATTTGTACCAGGTCAAGCAAAGCATAAGCATCAAAAGCAAAGACTATTAACGTACCAGTAACAACATTTAGGGCCTCCTCAACCTCCTAGCGGGCATTGAGAGCATAAAACTTGTTATCCCTCGGGCCAACACCTTGTGGAGCTCTCTGCTAGTTTTTCCCACCCTGAACCACCTGTCCTTGTCCCTTTTGAGCATTTCTAAGACAATCAGCAATCTTATGGTTTGTATCACCACACCCATAGCAAGCACTTGATTCCTTTCGATAAGCACCCAAGTGATTCTTCCCACAGTTGTCACACCTGGAAAACCATGGTCCACCACCAACAAATCCCTTAGGAGGGGGAACTTTAGCATTAGCAACCTGAGCACCCGAACCTTGGCCTTGTTGGAAGATATCAAAACCACTACCCCAAGAGACGAAGAATCCACCATCAAAATGGGCCCTCTTAGGGTCATGTACAATCCTTTCTTTGAGTTTCTCTCCTTCAATCTGCTCAGCATACACCATGAGCCTAGAAATATCCATATGCCAGATAAGCAAGATGGTGCAACATTCTTTCACAAGTGAGTCAGTGATACCAGAAATAAACTTGTGCATCCTAGCACGAGAATCAGCCACAAGTGTCGAAGCATACTTGGAAAGCTTGGTGAACTTGATGGCATACTTGCTTATACTCATATTCCCTTGGTTGAGGTTAATAAATCCAGTCCTCTTGGCTTCCCTAAGCTCTAGTAGGAAGAAACGATCCAGGAAAGCAATCTTGAACTTTTCCCAATTAACAGCATCACCATAAAACCTCTCCATAGACCATTGAGTATACCACACCTTTGTTGCATCCTTCAACTGATAGGCAGCTAGTTTAGCTCTCTCCTCAGAAGTGACACCCATAATATTCAACACCTTTCTGAGCTTATCAATGGATAACTAAGTATCCTCATCAGCTTTAGACCCAAATAACTCCAGAGGATTCATTATGGTGAAATTCCTCACTCTAGAAGCTGGAGTAGGATCCTGAGGAAGATTGGCCTGCCTATTCTTAGTAGTCATCACCTGGAAAAACTTGACAAGGCCATCCAAAATTTGCAATTAGAGATAGGCTCATCTATAGGCCCTTATGGTGCTTGACCCTCATTAGCCAGAGCTGGTCTTGGTAGGTAAGGTCTTCCACGAGGCATCTTCTAAAATGGAGTAACAAAACCATCAAGATAAGGAAGCTAAATACATACAAATCATAGAACGACATAAGACATGAAGAAGTGAGATAATTCCTAAAATGTCATCATAACTCCCACTCATAGTCATGGTGATTTCACACCCATGAATAGGACTCTACTTGATGAGGCATGTTGGACTCTGATGATCATTTATAAACCTAGGGGTTTGATACCATCTCAATCATGACCCAAACCTAGGGTCTAAGAGTTACATGGCAAATGGGAACCTGAGAGTCCCCAAACAAGCCTTATAGTATGAAAGTTCACATCATCAGTTTGGAAGCGCATTCAAAAGTAAACACACATAACTAAGGGGAGAGTAAATAAGACTCATGCTATGGGGTATTACGACATAGGATCTTTTCATCATATTATGTAATCAAACTACAAGTCTCATAACCAAAATCACATAACGATGGCCAAAGAGGTAACCAACCCATAACATAAACTTCAACCATATCACTTAACATATAACATAAAAGAGTTTACAAGATATCCAACAATGCCTATAACGTAAGATAGGTCAGGGGCCAAGACATACCCCCAGGCTCACCCTCAAAGTAAGTAAAAGAGATAAAATATAACATAGGTAGAAGGATGATGGGTCATCCTTGGAAGATAGAACTCACCACTACAAGCAAACTTGAGATTCAAGCTAAACGTTGAACGGTGGATGATCAAAGTCCTTGGTCCCTACATGCTGAGATTATGTAGGTAAATATATATATTATTATGTTTGAATGTACTAAGTATGTGGGATGCAATGCATGTAACTTGCCAAACCTACACTTCAATGTTAGATGACAAGGGCACATAATATAGAAAGAGATATATAGCAAGAAATTTAACACAACAAGATGCTATGAAATTCATGATGCATGAAATGCAAATGATGCTTATATAAATAGTGGGGATGTTACCATAACTAACATTACAAACCCATGCAAGCTGTTACATGAATTTACCTGATGTTGGCCTATCATTAGTTAGAGAAGATTACTTGCCGATGGTAATCTATACCACATTCTACAGCCCATTCATTTTGTATGTGGTGACTACCTTTCTTACTACCCAGTCATTTTGAAAGGATTTTCTTATAAAGCTTATCATATCATATCTTAAATGAATAATCATCCCTTACAACCTAGTCATGTCATAGATACCCACCATTCCTATGTTGGCATATAGTTCGAGGAAAGGGAGAGGACCCCCAATCCATCGGTGCTAAGTCAAACATCCCACAAGAATACTTATATATATACATGATTCCAATAGTAAGTCAGTCAATTCATGTCAATGCACATTTAGGCTCAAAGCCAAAAGATAACTTGTATTTATAATATTCATGCTTAGATTTAGCTCATTCTTATAACAATATGGTGCAAGCACCCATAATGCTTAAAGAGCCTTAATCATAGACAAGTATGTGACCACATTCTTGTCATAATCCATATCTTATCAAAATCCTATCATAGAACATAATTGGGCTTAACCCACTTCATAATTTCCATAATAATCCAATGTGATGAATGCAAATGTCATGAATAATATGAGCAAAGCATTGGTAATTGAGATTCATTCTAAAATAAATAATATAGTATGAAATTTAAATGAAAACATAATTAAATCCACATTTAAAATCATAATATAAATCACTTGTGAATAAACAAGCCCCTTCATAGGTGGGACTTTCACAAACATCCAATGGCTTCCCTAAGCTCTAGTAGGAAGAAACGATCCAGGAAAGCAATCTTGAACTTTTCCCAATTAACAGCATCACCATAAAACCTCTCCATAGACCATTGAGTATACCACACCTTTGTTGCATCCTTCATTGGTGACTTTGGGCCATCTTCAACCTCTGCCTAATTAACTTTACTTTCTCCATGGCCTCTATCACCAAGTCCGGGCCAATCAAAGCTTCCTCTCGCAACTCAAACTACCCTACCTGAGACCTACACCTCCTACCCCCTTATGGTGCTTGACCCTCATTAGCCAGAGCTGGTCTTGGTAGGTAAGGTCTTCCACGAGGCATCTTCTAAAATGGAGTAACAAAACCATCAAGATAAGGAAGATACAACACCTAAAATGGTGCCATGCTAATGCTAGCATGAAATCTATTATTATAGGCAAACTCAATAAGTGGAAGATGGTTGTCCTAGTTACCCTTGAACTTTAATACATAATCCCTCAACATATCCTCTAAGGTTTGAATCATCTTCTCGGCTTGCCCAATAGTTTGAGGATGTAAAGTGGTGCTCAATTTCACTTTAGTGCCAAGTCTCTTCTAAAATGACCTCGAAAAATGAAAAGTAAATTATGTACCCCAATCTGATATTATAGACCTAGGCACTCTATGCAACCTTACCAACTCTCAAATGTATAACTTTGCATAATCATCGACATCAAAAGTAGTCTTAACTGGTAGAAAATGTGCTGACTTGGTCATTCAATCCATGATAACCCAAATTGAGTCAAATTGCTTCTGAGTTCGGGCAACCTAACCAGAAAGTCTATATTTATATCTTCTGACTTCCAAGTAGGAATCTCAATGTCTTGAGCCAAACCATCGGGCCTTTGATGCTCCACCTTCACTTGTTGATAATTTGGCCATTCGGATACAAACTTATTTATATCCTTATTCATACCATGCCACCAATACACCTCCTTCAAATCTCGATACATCTTGGTAGACCCCAGTTGAATAGAACAATGAGAATTATGGGCTTCACCCATGATCACCTTCCTAAGAACATCCACGTCTAGAACATATAACCGATCTTGATACCGAAGTACACCATTTCCTCCTTGGGAGAAAAACTCAATATTTGTTTCAGCAACCAATTTCTTCAATTCAACCAAGGATGGATTTAGATCTTACTTAGCTTTCACATCAACAACCACAGAGGATTTGACCCCATTTTGAACATATATACTACCATCATTGGAATCGACCAACCTAACATCCAATGTATCCAAATGGTGAGCATCCCTTGCCAACTCCTTCTTCTCCTCCTCCATATGTGCCACGCTTACCATAGAAAGCCTACTAAGATCATCGGTTATCACATTTGCCTTTTCAGGGTGATATAGAACATTCATGTCATAATCCTTTAGGAGTTCCAACCACCTCCTTTGTCTCAAGTTAAGGTCCCTCTGAGTGAACACATATTGCAAGTTCTTGTGATCGGTGGAAACATCAACATGCACCCTAAAAAAATAGAGTCTACAAATTTTCAAAGCAGATACCACCGCCGCTAACTCAAGGACATGAGTTGTATAATTAAGCTCATGCACCTTCAATTGTCTAGATGTATATTCTATCACCTTACCACAAATCCATCCAAACCATTCGGTAGGGTCAAAATTGGAGTAGATGTAAGTTGCCCCTTCAAAATTTGGAAACTTCTCTCACACTCGTCCGACCACACAAACTTGGCCATCTTTTGAGTAATTTAGTCAACGAAGATGCAATAAGTGAGAACCCCTTAACGAACCTTCTACAATAACCTGCTAGTCCAAGAAAGCTTTAAATGTCCGAAGGAGTCAACGGTCTAAGCCAATTTTTTACCATCGCAGCCCACACATCAATTTAATTTAATAAATCAAAATAATAAAAGCCCATATTCCAAGAGAGCCTATGTTCATAAAAATAGTTTTAAAAGATTGGGGTCTCCTTGATTGGAAAAAACCAATGATCAAAACCCACATACCTAAACCCAAATGAAGAATTCCCACCGAGAATTTGAAGGAGAATGGTGTTTATCTTGAACCCCAAGGTTGAATCCCACAAGTGTTCTTGAGAGGAGTTTTTTAGAGAGTGTAGAATGAGAGAATGAATTGAATAATTTGAATAGGGTTTTAGGTTATTAGGAAATCTTAAGACGGAATAGGAAGTCCCAAAAACTCATTAGAATAAATTCATTTTACAAAAATGCCATTAATGAAACAGAGGAAAAAATTGCACGTCACCACTTTAAGGGAGGGTTCACGGCCCGTCTGGAATTACACGGTCCGTGAACCCTCACTTAGTAAAACTTTTGGAAGTTGGAACTTGGCTCAACACTTAGAATATTTGAGCACCAAAGTGAGCTTCACGATTGGCCATATAGTTTGTGAGGCTCACCATGGTCCGTAAGGCTCACAACAGTTCGTGAGGTGGACCGTGGTGCCAACTTTAGCCAAGAAAACTCCCCAGCCACCCTTATAAGACCCCATGACTGGCCATATGGCCAGTGAGCCTCACTATGGTTCATGGGTGAGCCATGGTGCCACACTTGGCTAAAAATAATTTGTCCACACCTAGATTGAACCACACCTAGGATTTTCTTCATCCTTGAAGGCCATACAACCAGTACCACTAGCCATACCTTAATGCATAAGTGAAAAATGGTTATTTCTAGTTCAAGGCCACCCACCCGGCCCTTGGGATGCCACATGGACCATATGGGTGCCCATGTTGCAACACTACATAGGAGTGTCTTATGGGAACAACCGTAACTTCTTCATCCAAATAGCAAATGATGTGAAATCAAGTGACATGGAAAGCTAACTCAAAGATCTTTAATTGGTAGTTCATGGGCCACCTAGTTTATTTTGTGCTAAGAGATATGCTCATTTCAAGTTGACCATTCAATCGGTACTTGTGATAAATTTAGCCAACAAAATTTTTTTGAACTTTGCTTGATATAGGGGACCCATGATGACCCTCAAACACATAGATGATTTTGAATTGAAAGCTTGCGAGAGAACTTTGCTTGAGTGTTAAGGTTCCATTCTAATCTCACAAATTTTGGGGTATTACATTGGGTAATTACAGTGATGATATCATGTAGGCATATAGTATGCGTTAGTACTTAGAATGTACTAAGTATGTGGGGTACAATTCAACAAGGATTATAAGCATAATAATCAAGATGCATAATACTAATCAATATACATGAGCTCAATATGACATGTACAAGCAATGCTTAGATGTAAACATGCTTGGGAATAGTCATACTTGAATAACTTATTCTACACAATAGAGTGACATGAATAGCTCATCCAAATAACTTCTACTAGAGGGTGAGGAATATAACATAGGTCATAACCCCTTCTAGTAGGTATTAGTTAGTACACGAGGGTGGAGCTATAGTATAGGTAATAATCCCTTCATGTAAGCATAAGATGTTGCATAGCATTAATTCATACATGAGGGTGAGGCACACAACATAGTTCATAACCCCGTCATGTAGATATTTTCCTTGAACTAGAAGGTGAGGCATACAACATAGTTCATAACCCCTTCTAGTAGGCTTCACAATTCACAAGAGCATAAACCATAGCATAAGAGCTCAATAAGTCACTTGTAGATCATAGGAACCTTTCGTGAGTTCAACACATGCTTGGGAGCCTATAACTTTTCATAAAATACTTGTCTTGCAATTGTGGCCATAGTCTTTTATTAATATAAGATTCATAATCATGCAAACTTGATCAAACATAGTGGGTATGCATACAGATGCTTAAAATCATGCAACTTAGGAGTATAGGTCAAGAATGTGTATAATTAATTTATTTTAAAGTCATTCAATTCAACCCACTAACAATAGTAGTAAAACTCTCATTTGGGTGTCATGAAATCCATCTTAAAAATTCACCATCACTTATATTTCATAGTTCATGTCATGTGTACCCTCAATAAGAATAAATGAACTTATGGAAATAGTTTCAATAGATATTCATGCATACTTAATCGATACTTGAAGAATCCAACTCCAATCATACTTATAGTGCATAATAAAATTTACCCATATAGTATTCAACATTAAAATCATGAAATTTGATAAAGAGGGGAGATTTGACTTCATGGGTGAAAGAAACCTATGAATGAAACTCACATACCTTAAACCTTGAAATTTTGTGAAATTAAATTCAGGTGGACTTGAGGCTTAAGTTGTGTTCTTGAATTCCAAAACTTGTGCTTGAGATTCTTGAAATTGGATGTAGTATGGGTTGAAGTTTTTAAGAGGTTTTGGGAGGATTTCTTAAGAGTTTGAAGTTGGAAAATAGATGCGAATAGAGGTTTTCACATTTGAATGGGCATTGAGTTATTACCCAAATGCCCTTAAACGAAACAAGAAAAACAGGAAAAAGAACTGCACCAATCCGTGGCTGGGCCGCAGATACACACTATTTTGTGCACCTATTGTGAAAATTACTTTTCACTATAGGTCTTCTAAAATTCAGGGGCTACCCTATGGCTACACAATTTTGTCGCTTGAACAAGAATATAAAGTCGAATTTCAAAATCATGCACTATTTTTGAGATATTCAAAAAAATACACTTATAGGGCATTCTGAAGCACATGAGGGGTGTAACAAATTATTTATTAACAAATTAGAACTATCCAACTTATAGTCCATATCCAACCAACTGTTTGTTTGCACACCCAATTGAATTATATTACAAAATATCAGAGAATTAATATTTAATTAAATAAAGGCATAAAAGTCTATCAATATTTGATGGGCATTTGTATTTGACTAACAATAGCCTAGAATTATGGGTTTTATATCTATATTATTTTTCTTAAATATATACTCATATGATAGTAATTATTGAAATTAATGTGCATTTATATTTTTGTCCAAAAATATATAATAATATTATTGAATATAATTCATAATTAATGTGTATTTGTATATGTGCCAAAACTCATACCCGTTCGACTCAAAATTTCCTAATAAACCCTTCATTTCTCTAACGTTTTAACCTAGCAAATCATATGCTAATATCATTTCTTCTTCATTGGACACCAATCAAAGAACTTAAAATTTTCTGGCCAATATTTGTTATTCATAATTTGGTGACATGTCATTAATGAAGTTGTTAATTGCGATTAAAATTTATAATGTTGATTGATGATGGTTGAACTTTGATTAAATCCCACATACAACAAGTCTATTTTGGTTCTGCTATATATACCCATTTTATCACTGCTGACATTTACCTCAAGTCTACTATGGGTATACAATATACCCATTTTATTATTACTGTAGGGTTTCAAAATGATTTCTTTTAAGTTATGTAAATAATTAAATGATACACTAAAATAATAATAAGGATAATATATATAAAATAATAAATTATCTTTTGAGTTTTTGTCATGCCCCGGGAGGGTACCCTAGAAGTAATTGACACTCAGAGACTATTGCTAGTCCCCAAGCGAACCACTTAGCCTCATCACATTCATTCCATCAATAAACTACAAACAATCAGTGGAAGACTAAGAAACGTAATGGGCACATCTCATCTAGTCTCAAGATAATATCAATAAATAAAAGGGCTAATAAAAAGAGCTAGCTCAACAAGTCTTATCATCAACATTCGACTCTAGTCTATGAAGTCTCTATCACTATCAAGTGGTGCTAATGATGGACCCATGGCTACCTCCAAATAAAGTAAAGCTAATCAAATCTAACTCTAAAAGCAAGATAAAAACAAATGTAAGTAGGAGAGGCTCACCAATCAGCGAACGTCTTAGACCTTCAACAATGCACTTGTTGAGGATCCCTATTCCATATATCTGCATCATGAAATGATGCAACACCGAGTGGCATCAGTATGTGGAATATACGGTATGTAAAATAACTGAATAAAATAGAAACATGTATAATAATATGGAATAACATCAACTCAGACTGATAACCAATCAAATTGTCAAATATCTATCTAAAGTAATAATAAAAAGTAGACAAGTGACCAATCAACATCAATCACCTCATACCATCATATCAATATTAGAAACCTATAAATGAGAAACCTATCTGGGAGTTTCTCTAACCGACAACCATCACTTATTAGCTGGTGATTATACAATGAAGCGATGTTATTGCCACATTCATCCAGTACCTTAATGGGGTAGTGGAAGTGTCTATAAATGGATCTATAGTTCTATCAAGTCATCTCTTGGGACTAAGGAAACACTAGTTTTCACGATCCAATCCTCTCCTTTGCTGGTCACGTAATTAATGAGTGCAGGTGAGACTTACACTTACTCATTTCGATGCTCAATACTCCTCCCAGGACTCAACATTCTCATAAATATCAAACATCAACATTTCCCATCATCTCTTCTCTTTCAGACAAGGAATATTAACTCATCTCGTCATCTATCAACTCAAGAAATTAGGGACATTCTTTTAATAATAAATTCAATCTCTTTAAGACTCTAAGGATATCAATCTCATCAACATCATTATCAACACATTCAATTCAGGACTAGAACCATAACAGCAAGTACATTTACATCATCAAGGCTCTAGACTCATTTCCTAAGTTCATTCTTGCATGCTTTCAAAAGTTAACATATAGTTTTTATACAATATCTCATGAAAAATATTTAATTCAAGAGAACAAGTTTATGATGATCATTAACGTATGAAAATACATGTAAGTAATATAGTTTTCAAGAATTTAATCAAGATAATACTTCAAGAATCATGTATAGGGACTCATGGACTCTTAACTCATCTATGGCAATCTATGGGGCACATGGGAGAACATTCTCATGCTTTTAGTTTAGCCTTACATACCTAGAAAGTTGATATTACAATTGGAGTTTGATAAATAATAGCTTTCTTGAGAAAAATCTTGATCTCGGTAGTTCCTTTATAGTGGAAGAACCTTGGAAAGATATTATTTGAAGGGCTTCTCTTTGATTCTTGAATTCTTGATTCAGAATCTTTAGAGTTCTTAATGAAGAACCCTAATTCTTGAAAAAGAAGAACCAAGAAATCCTTTATTGGTATTCTTGAATTCGTTATCTTGAAACCCTAGGTTATGATTTAAGATTCTATTAGAGATTCATGAATAGATGAAGAAATTTGGATTGGATAGATAACAATTCATGAAAAATAACTTACCTTGAGAATGAATCTTGAAATTTAATCCTAACTTGATGACTTTCTTGATGATTCTTGAGCGTTTATGTTTAGGAGTGAAGGAGAAGGTTTTAAATTAAGAAAACTAACGTTTTATGCGTTTTGAGACCTTAAATAGACCCCCAAAGGTTTTGGGATGAAATTACCCCCAAAAGAAAAAGAAAAAGATGTCATTAGCTTATCCATTAAGGGTTCGCATTAGATCCATGACACGCTCTGAGCACGGACCTTCAGATAGCTCTTCTTTCCTTCACGATTCTTTAGACTTAGGTTAATGTAGAAGATCCCTTATACTATTTTATTGAACTTAGAAGGAGTTAGGGAATGACCAAAAGGTCCTTCCAATAAAATGAAATAAAACTTCACTCCACTACACCATGTCCACTGTATGACAATAAAATTAGCATCGAGAAAATAATAATCAAGGAATGAAAAATATTGCAACAATCGTAGTATTTTATTTCAAGGAGTGAGTTCTACAATCTCTATGAATCCTCTTATTTGCCTTTTCAAATTTAAATTCAAGGGTTCTTTAACTTATTCTTGAATCTTGAAAACTCAATAGATTTGATCTTGTAATCCTCTGATTCACCTTTTCAAATATAGATTCAAGAGACCTTTAGCTTGATCTTGAATCTTGAAAAACTAGATGGATTTGATCTTGACTTGCATTTGAATTCTAGGGTTTTGGGCTTGATCTTGAATTTTGTAGTCTTGATCTTGATGTATAGATTTGATGATCTTGAACTTGAATTTGATATGGATTTGTTCTTGAACCTAATCTTGACTTGTACTTGAGTCCAAGGGCTTTTGGGCTTGTTCTTGAATTTTGTGGTCTTTATCTTGATGCGTTCTTGAACTTGAATGCTTCAATTCTTTATTTCTTGAATTCTTATTGCTTGTAGAGAAATCTGCGGTGTTTGATCCATGAACTCTCTCTGGCTTCTTGTTAGAATTCTTGATGTGAATTCTGAATTATATGAACCCCTATATATAGTTGCAGAATAGAGGAGTCATGATGGAATTAGGCTTTCTTTCGACCAATCAGATTTAAGGTGACATGGCACAGGAAACTTGATTAGAATAGGTCTCTTTTCAAGTGACGTGACGATATTTGATTGGTTGAAACATATCAATTGTACATGTGGCACATTTTTATTGGCATTTAATTAAGATAGGAATGTCATGTCATCTATGACACATGGCGTGATCCTATTCTCTTCTTTGTTTGACTTGGCATGCCATGTCATCCGAAATGTGGCATTAATTGGGCTTCTAGTATGAGAGGATATTGGGCCTAACAAAGTGGGTCATCTTTTGTAGCCCAAATAAATGAATTTGGACTTTTAGTTAAATTCATACCTTATTGGACATAATTAATTAACCCAATTATATTAATCCATCTTCAAGTCTTGTCGAAGTATTTTATTATATTTTTTTAAGACAAGACTTGAAGTATCTTTCTTCATACCCATATTGGTAAGGGGTGAAAATAATTTTGAAATGTAGACATGGAATGACCCAAAAATATTGTTATATTAACAATAACAATTTTAACATGTTAACAAGCAACATATTTGTCATATTACAATGACTTCTTGGTAAGCATGTTATGTTGCCCACATATTGTGGCCCATCCGTATATTGTTAGATATTTAACAAACAATCCATTTGTCATAATAATGTCTAAACATGTCGCCTCACACATGTACTGCGGCCAATCCTATTTTGATACGAATTATTTGTAATTTCCACCGCCAGAGGCATCTTGATTAGCTTAGGACTTCTACAAAAATAAAACCTTTGCAAACACTAATAGATCCTTCTAATCTGTATCCTACTAGGAGAGCCATGCATGTATTGCTTCTTATAAATAGGGCTAATGTTTTGTTATTCAGCATTGATTCACAAATTGCTAAACTTGCTCAAAGGCCTCTTTGCTCTCAAGTAAAAAAAATTTCACATGTGATTTTCCTCTTTTTCTTCTATCATTTTGTAGGGCCGTGAATTTCTTTCTTTCTTGGATATCACATAATTGAGAGATTTATTGTATCATAAGAATATAGTCTTAGGGTGTGAAGGGATGGATTCGCATCCCCCTACCATAAGCAAGGTAATTTCATATTAATTCTTATCATGCAAAGGAATGGATACTCATTCCCGCCTTAAGAAAAAGGTAACTTTATGGTAATTCTTATCGCGCAAAGGAATGGACACTCATCCCTGCCTTAAGAATAAAAATTTTGAAGATAGTTCTTATGGTCAGAAGGAATGGATACGCATTCCCACCTTAAGACAATTTGAAGATGTTCTTAAGATGAAAAGGAATAGATACGCATTCTCACCTTAAGACAATTTGAAGACGTACTTAGGGTGAAAGGGAATGGATACGCATTCCCACCTTAAGAATGAAAATTTGAAGATAGTTCTTAAGTGAAAAGGAATGGATACGTATTCCCACATTAAGACAATTTGAAGACGCTCTTAGGGTGAAAAGGAATGGATATTCATTTCCACCTTAATAATGAAAATATGAAGGTATCCTTATGGTGAAAAGGAATAGATACGCATCCCCCCTCCATGAAATACAATTTGAAGAGATCTTTACGGTGAGAAGGAATGGATATGCATTCTCGCCTTAAGGATGACAATTTGAAGATGTCCTTATGATGAAAAGGAATGGATACACATTCCCACCCTAAGAAAGATGATTTGAAGACATCCTTATGGTGATAAAGAATGATCACGCACTCCCACTCTAAGAATGACAATTTGAAGATTTCAACTTATAAACTTTGAGGATTTTCTTAAAGCTCCCATACTTAGTGGCTTTGAAGAACCATGGTGGATTTAAACTTCAATTTTAAGACATGAAGAATTTGAAAGCTTCAACTAACCCAAATACTTGAATAATTTGCATATTTGGATGATTTAAAGACATTAACATGCATACTTAGAAGATTTGAAGACTTCAACTTACAGATTTGAAGAATTTAAAGACTTTAATTTGTAAACTTGATAGACTTGAAGACTTTAACTTGAAGATTTACTTTAACTTTCATACTTAAAGAATTTGAGGACTCCAGCTTGCGTACTTGAAGAACCTAAAGACTTTACCTTGTGTACTTAAAAGATCTGAAGACTTCAATTTGCATGCTTGGAGGATTTGAAGGCTTCAACTGGTGTACTTGGAGATTTGAAAACCTCAACTGGTATACTTGGAGGTTTGAAGACTTTAACCTATGTACTAGAGGGTTTGAAGGCTTTAACTTGCGTACTTAAAGGATTTAAAGGTTTTAACTCATGTTTGTAAAGGAATTGAAGTCTTCATCCTATGTACTTGGAGGATTTGAAGGCTTCGAATTTCATATTTTGAGAGATATGAAGGCTTCAGGTTGCAAACCTAGAGAATTTGCAAACTCCAACTTACATACTTCGAGTATTTGAAGACTTCAAGTAAACTATTGATGAAGCTCATATATCATAAGGGTTTGCCCCGATTGTATCACCAATATTTGGTATAAGTCCAAAGTTTGATGAAGGTACTTGTAGCTTTAACTTTTATGTATAAGATCAAGTGGGGACATGTGTTTTTTTTACACTTATGTAACTGAACATAGAACATAATTCTAAGCACCTATGTACCTCAGTGAAGAGGATCAAGTCACAATGTAGTTCTAAAAGAGTGAGTGTTTTTACTTTTTTTTCTATTTTTTTAACATGTGTCGTACACATTTTATACTCTTGCGGGCTAGGAGTAATATGCAGTTTATGCTTGTATGTCACAGAATGTCATCTCACTTCAAGGGTAGTACCTCTTGAGGAATTTTGCATTTATGGGGCCAATCCTTACGCCATTCGCATCGACAAGTTTGTAAGTGTCATTTGAATATGCTTCTTGTACTACATATGGTCCATCCTATTTCGAGGTGAATTTGTCCCCAGACATATGTGAACTAATAATGGGTCTCCTTACTATGAGGACTTGGTCTCCGATTTGAAAGCACCTCAAACAAACCTTTTTGTTAAAATCACGAGATAAACGATCTTGATAGCATTCAAGATTTTGTTGAGCTTCGAGCGTCTTTTTGTCTATCACTTCTAACTTAGAAAGATGTAGTCGAGCATTTCCTTCTTCGATAAGTCCCTCTTGAATAGAAAGTCTTAAGGAAGGTATTTGTTGCTCAAGTGGCATGACTGCTTCTACTCCAAAAGCAAGTGAATATGGGGTTTCTTAAGTCGGTGTGCGATATGTTGTCCTATATGCCCACAAGGCTTCTTCCATTCTTTCATGCCAGTCTTATTTGGATTTGGAGACTACTTTCTTTAGGAGATTGTATAGAGTCTTATTGAACACTTCAGCAAGACCATTGACGACATCATGGTATATAGAGGATTTATGCTGCTTGAAAAGATCACAAATCTTATTCATCAATTTGTTATCAAATAGCTTTCCATTGTTGGTTATTATGTATCGAGGGATGCCGAATCAGTATATGATATTCAATCGAATGAAGGTGCAAATATTTTTTTCTTTACTTCTTTGGGAGCAATAGATTCGGCCTATTTTGAGAAGTAATCTGTTGCAGCCAAGATATATAGGTGCTCACCAGAAGATTTTCGCAATGGTCCAATATCATCCAATTCCCAAGCATCAAATGGCCAAGATGCAGTAGTCAGGTGTAAAACTTCAGGTGGTTGATGTATGAAATTTGCATGGAATTTACAAGCTTTGTATCTTCGAGCATAATCCAAGCATTCCTTTACCATGGTTGGCCAATAATACCCCATTCTCTTTATGTGAAAGTGGAGCTTTGGTCCAAATTGATATGATGCACATACTCCCAAATATGCTTCCTGCAGAGCTTGATTTGCTTCTCCCAGATATCAAAAGAGTACTCCCTCAAATGATCTTCTATAAAGTTTGTCCTTATAGTAAAGGAAACAAGGTGCACGACGACAAATATCTATCCTTCTTCGAGCATTTTCTGGGAGTATCCCATAGCATAAGTAGTCTATGATAGCTTGTCCTAGTCCTCTTTGTTGGCTTCGAAAACTGCAACAACATGTTCAAGATTACTCTCCATATGTTCAATTTCATCCAATAGTAGTACTACCCATTTTTGGTAGATAGTAACTTGCGTCTGATCAGGGAGATCCAGATTTGAGGCTAGAGCAACTAAGGCATCAACTGTTTTATTCTCCTTTCTCAGCACATGTTGGAGGGTTATATCTCTGAGCCATCCTATTAACTTTTGAGCATAATCGTGATATGGGCATAGTTCAGGCTTATTGACCTTAGAAGTTCCCAAAAGTTGTTTAATCACTAATTGAGAGTCACAAAAGACTTGTAGTTGTGATTATTTCATGTGGACAGCCATTTCGAGACCAAGTATCAATGCTTTATATTTTGTGATATTATTAGAGCAATGTTGTTTCAATGTGAAGGGGAATGGTAGGACCTCTCCTTGTGAAGTGACAAACACCACTCCAGCACCAGCTCCGCCATGATATGTATCCCCATCAAAGTACATCTTCCAAGAGGTTGTATTTCAATGGTTATTACATCTTCAGGGAGCTCATCAGTTAGCTCTCAATCATCTAGTATCGGATGGTCTGCCAAGAAGTTTGTTAATACTTGTCCTTTTACAGCTTTTTGAGGGATGTACACAATCTTAAATGGTTGGAATTGGAGATACCACCTTACTAGTCAGTCGCTGAGGACTAGTTTAGACATGACAAATTTGATAGGATTTGCTTTAGATATGAGACGAATAATGTGAGCTTGAAAATAGTGTTTCATCTTTTGAATTGAGAAGACTAAAGCCAAACATAACTTTTCGATTGGCGAATAATTTAGCTCATTTGGAATCATTATTCTACTTAAGTAGTAGAGGAAGTTTTCTTTGCCTTCACTATTCTCTTGAGCTAATAGGGCTCTAACAGACCTTTCTTGTGTTGCAATGTAAAGTATCAATGGCTTTTCAGGTATAGGGGCTGTTAGATCTGGAGGGTTTGCCAGATATGCTTTGATACTTTCAAAAGCTTTGCTACATGTTTGGTCCCACTTAAAAGGAACACCCATCTTCATAAGATGACTGAATAGTTAAAATCTTCCAGCTAGATTTGAGATGAACCTCCTCAAGCAAGCTAACTTTCCTTGAAGTCTTTTTAACTCATGAATATCTCGAGGCTCATGCATTTTCAGGATGGCATCAACTTTAGCTTGATCAATCTTGATCCCTTGATATTGCTCAATAAAGCAAAGAAACTTGCTAGAAGTAACCCTTAAGGCATATTTCAATGGGTTCATCCTTAGCTGATATCTTTGGAGCAATTCAGACACCATTCTTAAGTCTTTCAAATGGTCGCCCCTCTTTCTCAACTTTACCACCAAATCATCAACATAATATTCAACATTTTTATGGAGTAAGTCATCAAATATATTATACATAGCCCTTTGATATGTGGCACTATCATTGTTTAGACAAAAAGGCATCACTTTGTAGAAATAGATACCTTTAGGGGTGCGAAATGCAGTGAGTTCTTTATCATTTGGGGACATGTGAATTTGCTTATAGCTAAAAGAACCATCCATTAATGACATTGCCTCATAACCAGTTATAGCATCAATCATTAGCTCTGGAATAGGTAGCAAGATTTCATCTTTAGGGCATGCATTGCTGAGATCTCTAAAGTCAACATAAACTCGAATTTTGCCATTCTTCTTCCTCATAGGAATAATGGTTGAAATCCATGTGGGGTATTTAACTTCACAAATGAAGCCTGCCTCAATGAGTTTGTTAACTTCATTCTTGATCAATGGGACCAACTCTGGCCTAAACGCCTTTGGGCCTGCCTCACAGGATGAGCACCACTCTTGACTACCAATTGGTGAACTGCTATTTAAGGGTTTTAGCCAAGCATTTCCTTGTAACTCCAAGCAAAGACATCCTTATACTCTTTGAGTAGATTTGTATAAGCAATTTCTTCATCAGCTTCTAGAAAGGTGCTCAAGTGAGTTGGTCTTGGGTCTTCATCAGTGCCATGGTTAATTTCCTTTAAAGGATCTATTGTGGCTTTCACTTCTTCTTCCAGTTCTGGTGGAGTGTCTCTAGCATCTTCTTCCTCTTGTTGATCATTCCCAATAATAGATATATGGTAGTACTAGGCAATGCATTCTAATTCTCCATCAACTTTTACTTGAGATAAGGCATCGAGCTCCCTCAAAGCTACAATATGATATGATGAGCCTACACTTTTTTCATCTTCCTCACGTTCCTTGGTGTAAACCAGGGTATGATTCTTTGCCTTTAGCACCTCTCCATATGAAACCATGAGTTCCACTTTTTGCTTCATCCTAGAGGGAATTGTGCTTTGGATATCCTTTTGGATATGTGGAGCAAGTATTATTACCCTTAGGTAACTTCTCCGATGCTTCTTATTTTCTTTATTCATTTATCCTAACCTCTCAAACACAGAAGTTCTCATAGTGGGTTTGCTAAGTAGATCAAAGAAAGAAGGCCTTTTGTTAGAATAAGAAGACTCATCTTCGATGGTGATGTAATTATTACTTGCTCTTCTTATGGAAATACGAACCGAAGGTGGTTGGCTATAGCCCAAACCTTCACGTGCTTTCCTAGTGACATCATCTGATGGGAGTTTCCCTAATTCAGATAGCTTATTAGTGTTATATCTAGCCTTTGCAAGTTACTTGTAAGTATTTGGATCAAAGCCCTTTGTACATTTTGTAGCGAATGGCATATCTTGAGGTGGATTTTGAGCCACAAACTCTCCCAGTAGCTTTGAAGACAAATTGATTACATCACTGCATTTGATAGGAAGAGTTAGCTCTCGCAGTACATTTCCCTGAACATCAGATGATTGACCTGCCTCTTTCTTTACCTTCGAAACATAGCAGGGTACAAAGGTTGGTTTCTTTTTCGAGGACATGATCTTCCATTTATCTAGATAGGACTCCGACACCCTAATACTGGCCTTGACCTTTCCAACCACCACATTAGTTCTTTTGCTGGCAAGCACATTGGACTTGGTCGATTTGACATCATCGTGTTTTGCTTCATTCATAATATAATTCTTCAGATAGAATTTTTCAATAGCAAAGTATGACTCGACTTCAGCGAAAGCATTATAATCAGCAACTATTTTCCGTTCAATTCCATCTTGGAGATACTTCAAAAATTGGTAGTAAGAAGATAAGACAATTTTGTTCTCATGTACCCATGGCCTACCAAGCAATATATTATATGAAGTCTTTGCATCGATCACATACATCCATGCACTAGATCACAGATCACCAATATAGATTCTAACTTAATGGAGCCTATAGACCCCTACCCCCTTGATTGAATCCTCATATTAATAGATGACTTTCACTAAGTTCCTCAGTCATGATGCCTAGTTCTTTTAATGTATGGATAGGAAGAATGTTAACCCCAGATCCTTCATCAATCAAGATTCTATTTATCCTCTTCTCTAGCACATGACCCATCATGTGCAGAGGACAATTATGTAGATTTTCACCAAATAGGAGATGATTCCCTGTAAATGTAATTCTTGTATCTCATGTATATGTTTCTTGAGAAAAGGGTTCTACAGGCGTCTCAGAAGATAAGGGAGATGCTTTTGATGAGGTTTCGCTCGTTGCTTCTTCTTTATCCATGGGAGACATCTTTGATAAACTTTAACCTACTTTCTCTCCTTTGTTGGTGTTAAAACATGATGCCTCGATCTTGGCTTGGACAGTTCTAGTATAAAACCAACTCGACAAGAATTCTCTAAAAGTCATAGGACGTCATGCATTCTGGTATTGATGCACTTCCACCTTTTATTTCTTTGGACATGTGACTAGCTTTTGCTTTCTTGGTCTCCTCACCATCCTTTCTCTAGTCAATTTCTTAGATGATTCTCTTCATGAACTTGTCTTGTTGCATCTCTGCCTAGTTACGAGAATCCAACTTTCATCATCATCTCTATCAGTTTGGATTTTGTTAGGCTCTAAGAACTTTTCATTTTTAGAGGTACATATTTGGATTGGGTCAAGAGATCCAAAAGTGATAGAGATTTGGTTAGAACTAGTTTTTTCATCATCAAGGACAATTTTCTCTTCCCTAACCAATTGCATGACTTTGTCCTTGAAGATAAAACACTTTTCAAGAGGATGATCCAAAAGTCTATGATATTTGCAATAGTTTGGATCATCAGTCTTTTTAACTTCATTGGGCCATTTCATCTCTAGTAACTCAATGAGCTTCAGTTCAACTACCTCATCAAATATTTGAGAAACATCAGAATCCAAAAAGGGGAATTCTTTTTCTTGCATCTCCTTTAAAGTCAACTTCCGATTTGGATGCCCCTGAAAGGTTGTCTTCACACTCTGCTTCCTACTCTCCTTCATAGTAAACTTCACAAGTGATGCATCGACATTCATGGATTCCTTGTTATCATTCTTCAGCACAAATTTACTCCATTTCTTCGGTTCCTACTTGTCTTTTCCTTTGCGAGGATTATGGACTGGCATCATATCTTTCCCTATAGAAGATATGCTTTACTCCATATGTAGCCAGATCCTTAAAGGACTTTGTCTTGATTCTTTATAGGATGTAGAGAAGCCCCCAGTACATTCCTTAAATACATATTTCTATTGCAGAAGCTTCGCTAAGTCTGTCTTTACAGTTAAGTCTTGCGTTCCTCTATTGATTAATGAAGTTGATGATTGGTTTATCTTTTCTTTGGTGAGTATTTGTGAGCTCTGACATGCTCACTGTGCCTTGTGCTATAAAAGCAATTGAGAAACGCATGCTCTAGTTAGTCCCAACTATCAATGTAATGAGGTTCAAGATTAGTGTACCAGTCAAAGGCATTCCCCTTTAAGAAGTGAATGAACTGCTTAACGAGATAGTCTCCATAGGTCCCAACATTATTATATGTCTCCACAAAGTGTGCAACATGTTGCTTTAGATTTCCTTTGCCCTCGAACTGTTGAAATTTTGGAGATTGATAACCAGCAGACATTTTAAGGCTATCAATCCTCATAGTGTTAGGCTTGGCATACATGTGGGAAGACTTGATGAAGACTTCATACTCATATTTAATAGTCCCTTCAATAAACTCTTTTAATTGATCAAGTGGGATTATTCCTTCGGGAGAAACTGGTAGCTCCTGGAGAGTCGCGCTTGCTTCACAGGATTTTCAATCTCTTGAATCTCAATACTCTTATTAGGTACATGGCTAGATTCCCCATCTAATAAGCCATCTACTCTATCCATCAACTTATCAATGTGAGACTCTTGTGTTGCAAATGCCTAGTCAGTCCTTCAATCATCCTTTCTAGAATTGCAAGTTGTTCCTCCATGGATGAAGCATTAGTTTTTATCACTTGCATGACTGTTGGAGGCATAGAAGAGTACCATGGATTATTATGGAAGTTGATCTTCAGAGGTCTCATATTATACAATGTATGTGGAGAAGGTTCATTGGTTGAGTCCTTGTATTTATTTGCAGTAGAATTCATGGAACCAGAGACCTCAAGTAGAGGTAAAGTTTGCTTGATCTTCTTAGCAACACTACTTTCTCCATCTAAAGCATTTGTATATGACCTTACTCCCCTTGGAGTGGAAGATCCAAAATCAATAGTTGGTGCGGACGACACTCGCATTGTTTGTTGTCCTAGCATAGTGACTTTGCTTCTTGTAATAGCTCCAAAACTTCCAAAAGTAATACCCAGTATTCCCTCTACTTTAGCGGAGAACTTGGAATCAACAACCTTAATGGAAGTTAATGGGGGTTGATCTTCTTGGAAGCCATTTGAATATTCTTTGATTTTTGAAAAAGTGAGATGAGAGGTAGAGATTGTCCCACTAGGCATGCCAAAATTTTTATGACCAAAAAATTTGCATTCATATTATTTTATTTCAAGGAGTGAGTTCTACAATCTCTATGAATCCTCTCATTCACCTTTTTAAATATAGATTCAAAGGCTCTTTAGCTTGATCTTGAATCTTGAAAAACTTGATGGAATTGATCTTGACTTGTATTTGAATTCAAGGGCTTTTGGTCTTGATCTTGAATTTAGTAGTCTTGATCTTGATATATAGATTTGATGATCTTGAACTTGAATTTGATATGGATTTGTTCTTGAACTTGATCTTGACTTTTACTTGAATCCAAGGGCTTTTGGGCTTGTTCTTGAATTTGGTGGTCTTGATCTTGATGCGTTCTTAAACTTGAATGCTTGAATTCTTGATTTCTTGAATTCTTGTTGCTTGTAGAGAAATCGGTGGCATTTGATCCACGAGCTCTCTCTTGCTTCTCCAACTTTCATCATCATCTCTATCAGTTAGGTGACTTGACACAAGAGAAATGATTAGAATAGGTCTCATTTCAAGTGACAAGGCGATATTTGATTGGTTCGAACATATCACTTGTACATGTGGCACATTTTTATTGGCCTTTAATTGAGATAGAAATGTCATGTCATCTTTGACACATGGCTCGATCCTGTTGTCTTCTTTTTTTGACTTGGCATGCCACATCATCTGACATGTGGCGTCAAGTGGGCCTTTAGGATGAGAGGATATTGGGCCTAACAAAGTAAGTCATCTTTTGTAGCCCAAACAAATGAATTTAGATTTTTAATTAAATCCACATCTTATTGGACTTAATTATTTAATCTAATTATATTAATCCATAATATTTATTTGAACTAATATATTTATTGTATTTAATATGATTTGAATCATTTTATAAAATTTATATTCTAATAAATTTTATATGATTATAGTCACGCCTAGGGCGCTGACAAGTGTATTTTTGCAAATTTTCTCAAAACACGTTCTTTTCAATTTACGTCAAAATTTTTTAAAAAAATAAGTGTAAGTGTGCGTCCCTCGTGTTTCCCACCTGGGGCGCGCATCAACATTATTTTCGTTTTGATTACAAAAAATTATCTTTTGACTCGGTAGCTCTAAAATCTGACCGAGACCATTTACCCACTTAATTTTTGTGCTGATGGCAAATCTAGTCTCGAATTTTCCATTGGAGCTTGGGAAGACGCGTTATACGAATGTTTCCATTCTACGGGTATTTCAAAAATTTCACGGGCTATTACATTTTTTCTTTAAACTAGATAAATAACGTTTGACAATTATCTTAAATATATTGGACAAATAGAAATAAAGGGGCGGAGTAATAAATAGTCAAATTTTGAGAAGAAATAGTTAAATTTAGTGTTTCAAAATATCATCAACAAAGTTAATTGATCAAAAATATAGTTTTAACTAAAATTTACTTAAAAGATATGTTCGATTAACAAGGATCATGTAATATATAAAATAGGAAGGAGTCAATCTTGTTTAGTTAAACTAAATGCATGTATTGATAAGTTTTATATTTCTCGACATTATTTCATATGTTATTAAAAAATGTCGTGTAAAATAAGCAACATACAGTGTCATAGCTACTGTTACTACTTAAAAGAAGAAAACATAATATAATAAAAATATTTAATCAAACATAATAAACAAAAGTAGATAAATGAGATAATTAGTTTCTTCAAAACAAGCGAAATATTACAACATATTATAATGTCTTAAAATTTAAATGAACTTAACATCCAAAACATATAACTTGTTCAATTAATAGAGCTATCAAAATGGGTTGGCTCACCCCATCCGGGCTAGCCCATACAGGCTTTCGAGTTTGATAAGTTAGGTTGGGCTGACCCATTTTTTTGTAGACCGAAAAATGGCTAGCCCAGCCCATCAGTACGTTGCCTACGGGCCTTGTCGGGTCAGCTCACATTTTTACAAGTGTATTATTTTTATATATTTGTAATTAAATTATAATATTAAAATAAATAGCAACAAGATAACATTACATGATATTAATGTTAGCATTACATATTATAAAAATATAAGTTGTATTCAAATTTTAATATTTAAAATTTTTAAATGAACTTTGAGTTTTTCAACTCTTCTTATTTTTAATACTCTATTTTATTTTTATTTTTAATTACTTTTTGGGTTGGCCCAGCACGTGTGCAAATACCTCACAAATCAGCAAATTTATTTGGCTGAACTAAAAATCCCATTTTTTAAATGGGCTCCAAAAATCGTAGCTCAACCTTACTAAATTACAGATTAGGCCAGACCGGCCCAACAGACCTAGCCCGTATTGATAGCTCTATCTATTAAGGAGACAATCTTAGAGAAAATTTATTCAACTCCAGCATCCGTAAAACTCGTTAATTCAATGTGTGAAATGACATTTGTTGCATAAGCCAATGCGTACCCTTGAGATAAATAATAAAAATTCAAATATATAATTTGTGGTTATCAATTTAATAAATTTTAAAAACATAAAAATTATTTTAGTCTCAGTAACATCATTTTCCTACCTTCCCCCAACATTTTAAAAATGAAATCTAAGTAAAAGATACTTATGTTCTTCATTAAAAAATACGTTAAATAGATTAAAAAGATTTTCACACTAGCATAGGTTTCAATTACAATTACTCGAGATTTCTTGTTCTGATTGTTAACAAAATCAATCCACTGTCAGGAATAAAAAAGAGTACTACTCATAACTCTTTGATAATAACAACTTATATGACTAATAAGACTATAGAAAACTAATTCATAAATATTACTCACTCTATTACTGATGACATTGCAGTTTTTGCAATTCCTCTTCGAGAAATGAAGAATGACAAAATAAGCAGGAAGGATGCAAAATCTGCTTGGCAAAACTTGAGAGGACCTCACACAAATATTGTCTGCCACCTAATATGTGTGCTTTTAAAAAAATAAAATTTTTTGTGATAGACATGCAGAAGACAGAAAGCAGAAATGGGAAAGTCTTTCCACTTTCAAAAAATATAAAAAAGAAGCATCAACAAAACTGGAGAACATTTTTCCTCTTTCAAGAAACAACAAATTTTTTGTAACTAGAAAAAAAGTGAAATTGATTTTTTTAAACATGTAAGTAATTTTTTTACCTTTGTTTTGTTTCATTGATGTCTAAAAAATAGTTTTTGTATTAGAAACACTCAAAATGACAATAAATTTTTTTGCAGACTTGTTCAAATTTATTTTTTACTTTTGATACTTTGATCAACATTTAAAATCACAAACATGGATGAAATTTGATTTATTTTTTTAATAAGAAAATGGCGCTACTTCAATATTTTCTATTTTGATATACACATTACTCTAATTTGCAGTGATTTTGCTACAAGTATATAGAAAGTAGAAGGTACGCTGAAGGCAGAAAGCAGAAATAATGCAGAAGATAGAAGATAGAAGGCAGAAAGCAGTGATTTTGATCTACATGCAGAAAGCAGAAAGGGAAAAGATTTTCTGACTTTTTCAAATTTATCAGTGATTTTGATATACACGCTGAAGGTAGAAACCAAAAAAGGAAAAGTCTTTCCTCTTTCAAAAATATAAAAAAGAAACATCAAGAAAAGTGGAGAACATTTTTCCTCTTTCAAGAAACATCAAATTATTTTTAAGTAAAAAAAAAAGTGAAATTGATTTTTCTAAACATGTGTGTAACTTTGTTTACCTTTGTTTGTTTCATTAATGTCTAAAAAATAGTGTTTGTATTAGAAACATCCAAAATGGCATTTCTGGCAAACTTTACTTTGTATAGTTTGATTTGCATTTAAAATCTCAAATATGGATGAAATTTGATTTTTTTTCAATAAGAAAATGATGCTACTTCAATATTTTCTATTTTGATATGCATTTTTTTTTTATTTGCAGTGACTTTGCTATAAGCAAACTTACAAATGAAAATAAAAATTTTCTGCAGACGTATTTCAATGTTTGTCCTGCTAATTTCAACATTTTTTGTTTTATTCATTTGTTCATTCATCTCTTGCTTTAAATTAGCTTCTTGCTCTTTCATTTTTCTTCACCTTCTAAACCCCATATCTTCTTCTTCATTCTCTCATCCAACAAATTCTAAGGTTCAAAATATTTTCAGGTTCTGACAATTTTCCTTTCATAAGTCACCAAGAGGAGTTATTCATCTCATGCTTTATCCTAATTCCTTTTGTTTCTGCGGTCACTGTAGCGCAAGTAGGTATAACAGTGATGATTTTAGCAAAAAATTTTCATAAAAGTAAATTCAGAATTATCAACGAATTTGTTTTCTTTTAAAACATTGCAATAACAAATGTCGTCATTATAAGGAGACAGTTTCCTATTGCACCTACCATTTGAAGACATATAGTTGCTTGACTATAATCACAACATTTTTAAATGTCTTTATTGATCACTTTTTCAAAATCAAACTTAAAATACCCTTGTTTCCTTTTAGAGATTTTGCATTAAAGCCGTTAGAACCCATACTTTGGTACGTTGGGCCAATTACGAATTTGAAACTTATGTTACAATTATTGGAAAATTATGAATTTAATTAGGGTTGCGAGCAGTGTAAGAGGATAAGTGGGAATTTTGTTTGCTAGGGAAGTGTGTGTACACACATGGATATGTACATATACTCCTACAAGATTTTTGTGAAATCTTTAAGGAAATTCTAGAACCCAACTAGTTGGCAAAATTATATTGGATATTATATTATGGGGTCAAAACAATTTCTCCTTTGACTTATTTTATATATACATATATACTACTC
>DF362109.1:3326-22734 GCA_000787875.1 Solanum virginianum
GCTAGAAAATTTAAACTAAGTAAATTTAGCCATATCGTATTTCCTTCACATAGTACTAGTATTATAAAATGTGGGGTGTTACACATGGCTTGTGAGGGTTGATTTTAATGTGATCCTGTCGGATAGTGACAAGCTTGGGGGACTCCTAGTTGGCCAGGTGGAAACTGCTGACTTCTTATAGTGTGTGAGTGATGCAAGGCTTACAGAACTGCCATTCTGTGGTAGTCTATACACATTGTGGAATGGTAGAACAGGTGATGGCAACATCTTTGAGAGGTTGGACAGGGTGTTTGCCAATGAAATATTCTGGTCTGCCTGTAATCAAAGTAAGGTAACCCATCTAATCAGGGATAGATCAGACCATGCTCCACTACATGTGAGTTGTAGATCTGGGTAAGCCACACAATAAAGAAGCCTTTCAGGTTTTTTAACTTCTGGTGCACTTATCATTCTTTTAAGAAGGAGGTTAAGAAATCTTGGGAGGTGCCTGTGGAGGAGGCACCATTCATGGTTTTACAGGAAAAGCTAAAAAGGGTGAAGATGAGCCTGGGGCCATGTAGTAAAGCAACATTCGGCAATGTGTTACAGCAAATTGCCACTATGAAGGATGTGGTAAAGGTAAAAAAATACATTTAGAGCTGAATCCTTCAGAGGAAAATACGGCTGAATTGAGGAAGGTGGTGTCTGATCTAAGAAGATTTCAGAAATATAAAGAGGAAATTATGAAACAAAAGGCAAGCATATATTGGTTTAAAGAAGGGGATAAAAACACTAAGTTTTTCCATGCTCACGTGAAGGACAAAAGGAAAAAGCTATGGATTCATAATATAGAAGATGGCCAAGTAAATGTATTGACTTCAGACCAGAAAATTAGTAGGGAAGTAGTTAGTATCTTTCAATAGCAGTTTTACGCAGAAGGAGCAGCAACAGTCTTTTGATCCTCTAGACTGCATACCAAATATTCTTACACAAGAAGATAGAAGTACCATAGAAAGATAACCGGATAAAGCAGAGATTAAGAAAGTTATATTTGATCTCAACAAGAACAATGTAAGTGGAATTGATGGTTTCTCAGGTGCCTTTTTCTAGATTTGCTGGAACATAGTCAAATAGAAAGTGATCCTGGAGGTGTTGTTGTTCTTTTGTGAGGCTGAGTTACCAAGGTACATCACCTATACTACTTTGGTCCTAATACCAAAGAAAAAGGTGGTAAGAACCTTTGGTGACTTAAGACCAATAAACATAAGTACCTTCATGAATAAGGTGATTTAAAAGATGTTGTAAGGTAGAATGACAAGGTTTTGCATAAGATTATATCCTCCAATCAATCTGGGTTTATAAAAGGGAGGAGTATTTCAGAAAATGTGCTACTGGCTCAGAAAATAGTGAGGGATATCAACAAAAGGGCTAAACATGTTAATGTGATGGTCAAACTAGATATGGCAAAGGCTTATGACAGAGTATCTTGAATATTCCTAACCAATGTCATGAGAAAGTTTGGATTTGGGGAGAGAACAATTGACATAGTGTGGAGAATATTGTCAAATAATTGGTATTCTATCCTTATTAATAGACAGTCTCATGGTTTTTTCCCTTCAACAAGGGGGGTAAAACAGGGAGACCCTCTTTTCCCTATACTATTTATCATTGGGGCAGAGGTTCTATCCAGATCATTAAACATGTTGAATGAGGAGGACAAATTTATTGAATATGGGTTGCCTAAATGGAGTGAGAAAATTAATCATCTGTCTTATATAGATGATACAATTCTCTTCTGCTCTGCTAATAAAAAATCAGTTAAAAGGATGATGCAGGTTCTAAAGAGCTATGAAGAAGTTTCTGGTCAGTTGATAAATTTAACCAAAAGCTTCTTCTATTTACATGATAAAGTCCCAGTTGCAGTGACTCAGAAACTAAGAAGATGGACTGGCATTCGGCAAGGAGTGTTCCCTTTGACATATTTTGGGTGTCCAATATTCTATGGCAAAAAGAAGAAGATATACTTTGAGGTATTAATTAAAAAGGTGACTGCCAGGATTCACTATTGGAAGACCAAACTGTTGTCAGCTGGGGGAAAGTATACCTTGGTCAAGCATGTACTACAATCCCTTCTAATATATCAGTTATCTGTGATGAACTCTCCAAAAGGAGTAATTGACCTCCTCCAGTCAATTATTGCTAAATTCTTTTGGAGCAATAATGGTGAGAGAAAAGGTAAACACTGGGTGGCATGGGACACAAATATTTTCCACAGGACTCAGGTGACATTGGACTCAGGTCATTACATCACATTGTGGATGCCCTGTTTGCAAAATTATGGTGGAACTACAGGACTAACACAGGGTCATTATGGGGTACATATATGTGGAATAAGTATTATAAGAGGCATCACCCTGTTATTGCAAATGGGTTTGATGTTTCTCATGTATGGAGAAAGATGGTATAGATTAGAGAGGTGGTGGAACATACTATTTGGTGGCAACTAAAGGCTGGCAGCTCCAGTTTCTGATTTGATAACTGGACTAAACTAGGGGCCTTATACTTTATTGAACCACACAATTGCTCAGAGGAGGAATTAGAGATTAAAGATTTTATCTTGAGGGGAGGCTGGGATAAACAGAAGCTGGAATCATGTTTATCTTATTCAGATATTGTGGATTATATTTGTGAAAAGGTGAAGTCACCTAATATAGAAGAAGTTCCTGACAAGGCCTGGTGGATGAATAGTAACTCAGGAGAATTTTCAGTTAAAACAGCCTGGGATCTTGCTAATGTTAAGAAGGAGAAAATGAGATAGATAAGCAATTATGGGTTAAAGGGATTCCTTTCAAAGTTAACTTTTTCTTTTGGAAGACTTGGAAGGGAAGAATTGCAACAGAAGACAACTTGAAAAATATGGGTATTTGTTTGGTTTTACAGTGTCAATATTGTGAAGGGGGGCTATAGGACACTATGAAGCATATATTTTTCACAGCACCAACATCCAAGATAATATGGAAGTTTTTGCCAGGCCTGCTAGTCTCACAGAAGAAGGAGTTAATCACCAATCAATGATTAAGGAGTGGTGGAGTAGGGGGGATTCACAGAGGCTGCAACAAGTGTACAATGGGATTCCAGCACTAATTTGCTGGGAACTTTGGAAGAGAAGAAACAATGGAAGACATGGGGGAGGCATTGCCCATAGTGCCATGATACATAATATTTTAGCTAATATACATTATCTGATTAGGACCTTATATCCTAACATGAAGATAATGCACTTAGCTTGGGATGTGTGATTAGGGCACTAGGTGAGTTTAAACCAAGGATATATCACTTGATTGTAAGATGGGCCTTACAATCTATGGGACATCAAAAATGTAACACAGATGGAACTAGTAGAGAAAATCCAGGGTCTAGTTCCTATGGATTCTGTGTAAGAGACCATACAGGAAACCTATACTATGGTCAAGCAAGAATAAGTGGTCATATGACCAATATTCAAGCAGAGGCCATAGCAATTTTAGAAGCTCTTGGATATTGGGAGTCAGAGAAGCAGACTACAAAGACTCTGGAAACAGACTCATTAGTTATGTTTAACATCATTAAAAGAAATTAGAAAGTTCCCAGGGAAATCAGTGAAATTGTGGAGGAAATACACCTGCAGATACAACAACAGAATATTCACATACAACATATATATATGGAAGAGAATCATTTAGCGAATTTCATTGCTAATCAGGTTGCAGATGATGATGCAACCCTAATTTATACATAGTTTCAACAGTTGTCAAAAAAAGCTAAGCAAATACTGAACACCGACAAAGCTCAAATACCTATGATCAGGATTAGATCTAAACCTATCAAGGTGAGCAGATCTAAACGTCAGATACATAACGAGGTTTGTTAAGTTTATGTACATCAGTGACATTAATACCATCATAAGTGATGCTATACAAAAAAGGAGAATGACAGGCTACACAAAATCTGATCTAAACATGCGGCAGGGGTTAGGGGAAGTGTTCAACTTGGACGGCCATATTCCACTCCAAGTTAAAAGTGAAGTGCCATCCACCACCAAGCGAAGAAGAAAGACCAAACATCTGCAAGAAAAGGGAGTTAGTGAGACAAGACGGGAAAAGGATAAAGATAAAGAACCAACACTCACCTGGGAGAAGTTGAACCCAAGAAGAAGATCGAGGAGAAGAATAAATAGGACCACCAGTAGAAAAAGTTCCAAGAATCGCCGGCGACGTCATGAGAGAGACACCATCGACTGTAGCTGCAGAGCCATTGAGAAATGAAAAGCACATTTGAGAAGTGTTGATGTTTTAGCTTCCTTTAGTACCAAGTCTAGTAGTAATTTAAAATTACATACAATGTATAGATCGTTCAGTGTTTTCTTTTTTGAATAAATAATAAAAGGTGGGCCCCACCATAAAGTTAATTTTTTAAAAAAAGTTTAAAATATAAAGTAATTGAGAGAATGTGTGATGGTGTATATATATGTTTTTCTTATATATACTACTAATATGAAGAAGAAAAATTGAAATTTTTTAAAAATGTACCATTTCACTCAATATACAATATTATATAATATTATATTTGAAAAAATGTTTTATATATAATGTATAATAATAGAGAAAAGTATTGAAAATATTCCTACACTTAGCGTAAGTTATTAGTTTCATTCTCGAACTATTAGTTTACTTGACTAACAACAACAACAACAACAACAACAACAACAACAACAACAACATACCCACTAAAATTCCACAAGTGGGGTCTGGGGAGGGTAGAATGTACGCAGACCTTACCACTACCTCATAAAAGCAGAGAGACTATTTTCTGGGAACCCTCATCTCAAAACCCATAAGCAGAAAAAAAAATAGATATGACAAAAAGGAAAGGAAAGGGAACAAAAAGAGCAATTATTAATGAATAGCACATGGTAGTATATAAATACGATAAACTAACACATGTACGACAGATAATGAGAACACATGATAAACAACACATTCTCCACCTAACCCTACTATACCCCAAGGTCAGACATCCACCTAACCCTACTAATTAGTTTACTTGGCTAACTAAACTTAAATACACTTCTGATCTGTCACAAGTGTTAAAACACTCCTTAACTTGAAAAAGATTTAGGGTGTATTTCACTCATATTGTAACATCAGGGGGTGTATTTAAGTCCACTTAATCAAATAGAGATGTGTTTTTTACACTATCAATAATTTGCTGACGAAACTAATAATTTGCGCCAAATTTAAAGGTATTTTCAACAATAACACTTAAAGGTGTTTTATACATAAAATATGAGGTACGTGGCATTAATATTTTTTTAAAATAAACATAAAGCTCAATTTTTTCAATTTAGTTGGAGGGAATAATTTTGGACAGTTGATGATGGAAGACAAGTAGTGATATCTTCAAAACTACTAACTAAATCCGACACAGTAAGTCCAATGTTTGATTCTTGTTCCTTTGTCTTAATTTAACTTTAAGATTACATATTAATGGTTAATTGATAAATTTAAAAATTATACAATAATTATATTACTTTAATTCATTTTTAATGAAGTTTCTTGAAAATTTTGTTTCAGATATGAAATTTTGAGTATTGAGAGATGCTCTTATTATTTCAAAGGTACAAAATATTTATTTTGAAACTATTTCAAAATGTACATTGTCCCCTTTTTTTCGACAGAAAATTCAGGATGACGGCTTTTAAAAGACGAGTAAGATATGGGGAGAGGGCGTAACTATTAGAATCATATAGGCTTTTTACATATGTATCGTCTAAAACAATGATTTTTTTATCAGCTATAGCAAAGAAAGAAACTTCATAAAAGTCGAAATAGGAAAAAAAATCAAAATGCCAAATAATATTGAATAATTTTTATTTATTTATTTTTTGGTTTCATTTCATCATATAAATCTTCTCTTTCGATGTATTTTGAAGGCCACACCAACCTTTGCACGATCTCAAGAGAAACCTAAAACAAAATTATAAATCTTTTTTTATATATATAAAAAAGGAGGAATAATATCTAATTTCTTTTAAAAAAATATAGAGATTTGAACAACTCTAAAAGATCAGATTTTTTATCTCTTGGGAATGCATTGGCCATTTTTGGACGGCTTTGCACGACTTATTTTTTTATCAAGAATTTTTTTTGTTTTTTTTAAATAAATAAATTAATTAAAGCACATATTTATCACTAGCAGCGTCCCATTTTTTCGAAAGCTTTTGAGCATTAACAAGAGGTGAAAGCTAGAGGCAAAATTTCCATCAAGGCGATTCAAAAAAATTAAAAGAAAAAAAATACGCGAAGAGCTAAAAAGATTTTTGCAAGAAAAAGAAAAATTTTGTACAAATGCGTATGAATAAAAATTTTGTACAAATGTGTATGAATATATACGACTTTACAAAGACCTGTGTTTTTTGTAAACAGTTGCCTGGACCTGGTCCCTCCTTTTTGTAAGGAGGCACCCCTTCTCCTAAAGTTACGGGGTTATTTTGCCAAGTTCCTTAGAGAGAGTTGTCTCACGCCTCTAGGTATTCTCTACCTACCCACCTGTGTCGATTTCGGGTACAGACATCCTCTTGCTTCAAGTAGTTCAATTTTTTCCTAGGAGTATGGCATGGATTTTCTAATTAAATCATATATGTACTATATATACAACATACTATAATTGTTATAATTTTTTTAAAAAAAATTATCACTTTAAGACAAGAAATAATTAAAACGCCTTATAATCAACTTAGTCATGATCATAGACGCAAATCCACCAATATACAAGTTTAATTGTGACAATGAATAATATTATTTATACAAAATACTGCGTATACCATTAAATTAAAAAACTTTTGAGAAATTAATTGGAACAAAAATATAACAGGATAAACAGATTTATGATAGAAATAGTAAAATTTTATTTTATCCAACTTCCAATATATGTACACAAAGGAATCTCAAAAGTAGATCCAAGACATGGTAGACAATAAATATCTTCAATCACTCTTGAACCATTTCTAGCCTAACTTCAAAATTTTAAAAAAATATATTATTAACTAAAAAGAATTTTTCCTATATATTTTTCCCATCCTTAAGATTATTATCAACTTGAAAGAATAAAATCAGATACTTTCAAACTTTACTGTACAGATATTATCACTTATTAAAAAAATAGAATTTTTAAGTGGTTTGTCCCTTTTAAGGATAATAAATTATCTAGTAAATGATTCTCTTTATATTTCTTTCAAAATTTATAATATTTTTTTTTATCATGATCTAAAAATCTCTTTTTGAGAAAACTAAATTTCTTATGAGAAAAGGCTAAATCACGAAATAAAATTTTGAATATATCAAATTACAATCTAATATATATTTTATTCCCAAAAAGTTGTATTTGCAAAATCTTAAATTTAAATGATGACACAAAAAAGATATTTGCGTAAATCAAACCAAGAATATACAATAATACAAAATATCCTCGGAAAAATCTACTATCTTGGAACAAAAATTTCCTTATTTTTTTTAAAAAAAGAATAGAGTCGAAATTATTGGTTCAACAAAACGAAATAATATATATGTGCGAAAAATTCAATAACAATAACATATACTCAGTGAGATTTTACAAGTGGAGTCTGAAGAAGATAAAATGTACGTAGACCTTATTACTACCTCATCGAGATAGAGAGGTTGTTTTCGGAAGACTCTCGCCTCAAAAATATCCAGCTCCATAAGCAGAAGATACTAGATATGAAAATATCATATAACAGGAAAACGAAAAGAAGAAAAAAAGAAAGACAGAATGATAGTATATAAATACAATAAAAGTAACAAGTGTAAGACAGACAATGACAATACAAGGTATAAAGACACGACTGATCGTGCTAACATGCTATATCACAAGGCCAAATAATCATCCTACCCCTACTAGCCGTCTAACCTTTTTTCCTAATTCGTGATCTCCATTACTTTCTATCGAAGGTCATGTTCTCGATGAGATGAAGTTTCACCAAATGCTGTCTAATCACAGGCCTCCCTCCAGTACTTAATTTTTTGGTCAATCTCTACCTATCCACGTAATCCCTAAATTCAATCTCTCGCATTTTTTAATTGAAGCATCAATACTTCTTCTCTACAAATATCCAAATCACCGCAACTTATTAAAATTCACACATCTAAATTCAAAATTCTTCACAAAGAGCCATTTTCTCGAAACTAAGTTGATTAATGTTTTTTTTTCCTTTGATCAACAAATAATACGACTAACTCAATCATTAATATTTAATTCTAATATATTATTTAGGTACGTGTCATTCTTTAGCTGGATTATTTTTTAATTTATGGAGATTAATTAAATTCTTAATTAAACTACAATAAACAAACTTATATTTTTTAATTAAGCTTAATTACATGTAATTTTAATATATCAACTCGTGTCCATACGAATTCCAAAAGAGTTTTTCTTTAATTAATTCCTCATGGCTCTTCTAATTTTTAAGAGATGGATATATTAATTAATCCATAATAGCATTAAAAAAATATTAACAACTCTTAATCACACTTACATGAGCTGAAAAGATATGATCATTTCATTAATTTAAGATTATCGAATCATATTATATCTTAGACCATAATTATAGATCTTCAACGTCAAAATTCTTTTCAATTTTTTTTATTTAAAAGCTTAATTATATTTGCTGTTATCAATAAATTATGCAATTGTTAATTAGAAAAAAATTATATTTCTAGAATCAGACAACACCTAATAAATGAAAAGGTTGGAATAAATTATTATTTTTATGGATTAAGGGATTCAAAAAAAAGTTGGTAATAGGAATGTTATTTTATTAATTACACGTCGGTCATGGATGGTATAAATTATTACTAATATATTTCGATTTGTGCTGTAATTGGAGGTCAAATGGAATGCTCGTTTGGTACGAGAGATAATGAATAATTAATTTTTGGACGAATTTATTTTATATTTAATTAAAATAAAATTATAAAAAAAATTTACTCCAAAATTAATTATTCTCAAATTATAGTATTATTTTATCCTATATTAAAAATGAAATAATAATCTCAAAATAAGTAATTTTGAGATAATTTATTTTCAAATCAGACTAGCCCTTAAAGTTTAAGTTGAGAAGTGTTAATATCAAAAACATGTATATCTTTTCTTTTCTTTTATGACAACGAGAACCCATAGTCCCGATCCTTTAGGTGTGCATGGGATAAACCTCCATTCTTATACAACAACTTGCAAACCACATAGAAGAGGTAATCCACGCTAGGGAAGTCTGATACGACAAGCTCGACTTAGAAGACAAACTCTTTACTTTCATTGGCAAAGAATTTTGAATTTGAAACCTTCAATGTGGAAGTCTCAAGCCCAAATCGGTGAGCCACCCCGAAGGATAAACATGTATATCTATTATATTATAAACCAACATTTTCTCTCTTATAATTTGTTTATTGCTTTAAAATATAGTATTAATTATATATGTGAACTTTAATTAATAAGACTAAATAATTTCTATTAATGGATTAAGACATTTTAAAGTTTGACTTAATAGTTAATAAATCACACGGTAAAAGAATTAATTAATTATTAGAACAAAACGCGCATTCCTTTATCTCTTTCCAACTACTAATAGGACCACTAATATAATTTTAAAAAATTAAATTATAATATATACTGATAATATAATACTATCTTTTATATTATATATTTTTTTAAGGTTTACTAGGTTAATATATTAGTATTTTGTAGAAATTATATCAAACTTGTCGTGAAGAGTCACATATATAACGATGGATTAAGTTAGTATAACTTAGCTTGATCTATAGAAAACTAATTACCAAGTAAATAACATATATAGTAATTAATTTAAATTCAAACAAACCAAAGAATTAAAATTGTTTTTTTTTTTGGCGGAAAAAAGTTATTTATATTTTATATTTGTAATAAAGTAAGTTTCTTAATTATTGTGAATACATATAACTAATTAGAAAATATCACATGGCTTTTTAAAGAATTAAATATATTATTATGAATATGTATGACCAATTAAAAAATGTCACATGGCTTCTTAAAGAATTAAAATTAACCTGACTATTTATGTTAAGTTAAAGAATATGTTTATACCCAAAATTGTCCTTTAGGAGTATTTTTTTACCCAAAGGTGGAAGAAGAATATTTATGAGCCTTTTTCGATACATTAAAAGTATTTTTAAACCCAAAGATTAAAAAAAGTGTATTTATAAGTCTTTTTTCATACGTTAAAAGATATTCATGAGCCTTTTCCCTAAATTTTACAATTTAATCAAGACTCCAATTAACCTGTGATTTGACACATAGTAATTATTATTATTTAATTTACTCAAGATTTAAATGATACTATGTATATAATTACTTTAATTTGAGATTTTGTAAGGTAAAATCGAGAAGAATCCTCTCCATTTCCTCGATTTGAACTTTTTTTTTATTTTCCACCCGATGTCCAGAGCCCGTGGAGCCTCAACTAAATCCGAATCGCACAGCAAAGCTCATTTGAGGATGGCACTTCCAACAGGATTTTTTCCATTCCCAGGCTCGATTTGAACTTTATTAGAACTACTTGTATCTCCTGAAAATAGAAATTCAACGAGAAATAGGATCATAGGAAGAAGGAAAACACAAAAAAGATGGTTGAGAGATACACTACGCTTTCATGAATTAAATTGTATACCAAGAAATTTGCAAAGAACAAATGATACAACCAACAAATATTCTGTAATTTTACAATCTCTTTACACAAATGTGCAACTAAAAAATATTCATGACATGGTAACGAATGTCCTAAACATATTTTAGCTGGTGAAGCGCGATTCTGCCGCGTCTAATACTTCCTTAGACTTCATTTCCAGCTGTGTAGTAGCCTACATTCTTGTCCTGCAATATAGCAGGACGCAATACATTCAAGTTAAAAGACGAAACGTAAGTAGGACAGGATATCGTTTCACATCTAAAATCTTTCCACAGCCACGAGCCAGGAGACCACACATAAATTAACCAAAGACTGAACAGAGTAAAAGGTTACTACATGCCTGGGATAACATCCTTTGCTTGTTTCGAAATTGAGTCCTGGCCTTGTTTACGACAGAGTTTGGCGACTTGTACAGCCTCTGAAAAGGAGGAGCATTATAATAAGATAAATGTTCCGTTAAATCAAATATCAGGACTCAATAAACAAAGATCACTATTTTTGGAGACTTGACATAAATGTAGACGGAAACAAATTTTTATGCAGCAATAAAATGTACGCAAAGAGGAAGGTAATGGTCGTAAAAATAAGGTTCTAGAAGCACAGAGGGCACCTTTTCAGTTCCGGATATACGATGCTCAATACTAGAAAGCAGTTTTTTCTTCGGCGTGAAACCAAAGACATCATGAAGAAACTCATTTTCCTGCACAGCAGAAACGTATAGGTAACGAGGACCTAATAGGCAATATATACCAACAGTCCCAAATTCAAGTTATGGGTAAAGACAGTTTACCTGCATGTGCTTCACAAAACCTCCTCCAAGAAAGTGCTTTAGGAAGTTTAACTGTTCGATAAATTACGCATAGGTTCAGCAAATATACAGCCAGTAACATGCTATAAGAGGACAGAAAGGAACAAGAATTACCTGTATCAGTTGACACCAAGTACTTGTGGTAAGCGAGTCTCCACCAATCTTCAAAGAGCTCTCTGGAGTATACCCTTCCTGATACCAATAGTAAGAAAGTTATCAGAGGCAACATCTAATACCATAACAGAGCAAGGACTTGAAAAAGGGTACTACCTCAAGAAATTCCAAGATATCTCGGAATGTATTTCTTTGACTATTTAAGTCCTTCTTGGCTGATCCTTTGCCTCCTGCCTCTACAGAAAGACTTCTCACTTGATTCAGGACCTTCGCCCTTAATCCCTGGATATGTAAAATGCCCTTAGATTTGTTGGCTTCATCTTTGGAGCTGTCACTAGATCCTTTATCTTCAACAGAGAACTTTTCAAGACTCCCAATTTCAAAAACTAAAGCAAGTGCTTCACCAGCTGCAATGCGGACAGCTCTATCATCCTTGTCCAGCAGAGTTGAAAAATAGGAAACTGACCTACATAGGAAGAGGCATGCTTCAATTATCTCTCTCTCTCACACACACAAGATACAACCTTGGATCCCTCTCTAATCTTCATTCATATATACCTCACACATAATATGTCCTTGGCAGGAAGTTACAAGTATACCTTTCTCTCTTCTTCTTCTTTTCCTTTTATTAGTCTTTTTTCGTTCTTTTCATTTAGGAGTAGGTCTGGAATTCGGTACATACCCTTGCCAGCTTTTCGGGTTTAGTGCCAATCCACTAATGGTAGTAAGGAGGAAAGACCAAGCAGATACCATTGCTGTGATCATTGGTGGTGAAGGTTTAGCGGTAGCCACCTGATCAATGAACCAGATACAGCCGTCAGTGAGATACATAATGAAAATTATGTAAGCAAAACAACAAAATGCTCAAATAGGGACCAAGGTTGGACATTCTATTACAATAATACCATCCACATAATAGCAATATTCATAGATAGGGATAAAGGATCAGCATCAATATCACAATATGACATCCACATAAAAGCAACAAAACCAAGCTTCTAATGCTGTGTGTTCAACCGATAATAAACAGAAAAACATTAGTAACATACATTAGGGCCAATTTTTGGATGAATGACTTGCCACATCAATTGCATTGACTTCTCTGTTTCCTCTGGTTCTTCGCCTCCAACAAAAGTGATAATGGCCAAGCACTCCAGTAGCTGCAACCACCCAAAAAAAATATATAGTCAGCATTCAAGCTCGACAAAGTAAATGCAAATACTAAAAGAAACATCCACCGTCTACAAACACACCGAAGATATCTTAGATGCCTCAGAACGAGATTTAAGAGCCTCTGTAATAGGAGACACTGATTCTTCCAACATTTCATGTGCTTTGTCCCCTGGGCCAGCAGTTAAAGCCAGAATTCCTAGTGACAGACGAAATTACACAAGACAAATTAAGGTACCAACTTGAAGGATCACTGTCTGAACCCCAAAGCTCATCAATATGAAGAGATGGAAGCTTACTGACCAAGAACATGAGATGCTAACATTATCTCCTTGGAAGAACCCCGCTTAATGGAATTCAGACATTGTTGCAACAAAGTGGCAAACCTGCAAGATAGCACATCATTGTGAGATGGACACAAAAAAGAAGTTACAGTTACAGCAATCTCGCGAACCAACTTGGCCCTCTAGCAGCACACCACCACCGCAAACATCACCCATATTTCATATTAGCATAAATTACTAGGGATCATTATGTGATCATTTATTTGAACCAACAATATCCTTGATAATAGCCTGCTCTTATTTGGCCTCTAGTATCTCCGCTACCCCTGCCCTCAAACCCACAACCCCAACCCCCTAACCAAAAAAAAAAAAAAAAAAAAAAAAAAAAAAAAAAACTCCACTTCATATAAGCAAGTTATTATGGGATAACTTATACTTGAACCAAAATACTTTGTACTAAGCTTCTGTTAGAAAAACTGGCAGTCAAAATCTTCATTTATTCATAAATAACAAATTCCTCCTTGAAACATAAGACTACATACACTGATCACATGTGGATATAAATATTTGGGCCATTCTAGCTGGAACATCTGCATGGCATTTGATAGATACTAAGAATATGGTAGAATGTCTTTTTAAGGATCTTTTATGGCTACGGTCTAGATTACTCTCCACCTTTAACCATCTCTAGAAAACCAAGCTTAGTTAAACAAAAAGGAAGTATAATTAACACAAGCAAAGTAATTCCTAAAACAAGCATTTCAGCCACAACAAACTTTAGCCTAATCTCAAGGAAATAAAAGGCAGACAACTGACAAATCTGCATAACACAACATCAAAACAATTTTTAAAAAATTCTTACTTCTTTTCAACAAATGCATGCTGTATGTCGCTATTAAAGACTTCTATAATAGATGCAAGGGCCTTCTCTCTTGTTGATCCCCTACATAGCGAAAAAATGATATAAATATCAGTTTTGTCAGAAGCAAATCACAGTGCCATGTCCAAACCATCTATCAACTGGAGCTACTAAGCAAAATAAACATCATTATTACGTTTGCTTTGTAGTCCAGCCTGCTTTAGAAAAGTTCTTTTCCAAAACTCAAAACTATGGACGTGTGGAATGTGGATAAACAAGCAGATTAAATTAAAGGAATCGCTAAACTCGTGAATGCAAAAGATTCTATTGACAAGGGAATCTTAACGATTCACCGGCCGGGATGGAGGATGAAATCTTGGTCATCCTCTCAATCTAATGATCAGGGAATTCGATTTAAAATTGTCCACCCTAACCCACCGCAAGCATATGCTTCAACAGGAATCAATATAATTTGTTTTACCTGCCTATGTTTTTCTCTAGAATATAATATAGCTTACCCTTTAGTACTTCCATATCAATTTATCTCAAAATTTAAATTAATCTTATGTGTCTTACTTAGGAATATAATTATAATTTTACCTAATGCATTCAAAATTATCAAATGTAACGTCGAATGATTCTTCCATTTTCCCACTTTTCTCAAGGTTTTCTTTTTGGTGTTGAGAAGATAACAGACTTATTTGAAGGTACTTGAGTGTACATGAAACTTAATATGTTCATTTAGCCCATACATTATATAGATACAAGAACAAAATATTAAACAAGGATTAAAAGGTAAATTTGATACATATAACGGCAAATGTACAAAACCAAATCCAATTCCATTTCATTTCGTATTCAATAGGCAACATTGAAGTTTAGACTGATTCATATCATGTAACTTAACGCATTGAAATACGATAGAACCTTTTTTCATAGAGTGCATCGACACATTGATCGAGCAAAGTTTCCTTGTCAACTTGAACCTCCTCTGCACCTGAAACAATCATCTCTGACCGAGAAGTTGACGATGAACTCACGCTATCCGTGTCATCACCATCCAACATTGCAGCATTCCTTCTTTGAGAACTCTCTACAACGGAAAAAACCCTCAATTCACAATCCCATTTCCAATTAAACCACAATAACCATAAACAAAGAAAATTAGGTCTTAAAATTCAAAACAAACAACCAAAAATCTATTTTACTTGAATTCCAAGTACTAGTTCATTAATTAGACATCAAATACAACCAATAACTAAAATAACATTTCTAGAACAAACCCAATTCCATTAATTTGATCTCTCAAAAATCTTAGTAGCTCAATTGATTGACTAGCTGGCTAGCTAAACTCCCACCTTATTAGAGAAGATTCAATTCCCCACCTTATCATCCCCTCTCCATTCCCCCTTCCCCCCCCCCCTTCTCCAACCCCACCAACAACAAACCCAATGAAATCTCACAAAATGGGGTCTCTAGTAGAGTATACACACACCTTAGCACTATCTCACAGCTATTTCCGAAAGACCCCCAGCTCAAGCAAATTTAAAAGCACAAATTAAAAGAAAACCATAACAGCTAATACCAAAAAGCAGTTTTCATATATGCAAAGAAGGTAATAACAACAATAAGGTGCAATCACCTAGATACAGTAAATCACATACCAAAAGCAAAAGACTAACAATAATTTTTTTTTTTTTAAAAAAAATTTCTTATATTCCTCGCCAAACAAATGAATTTCCCAATGACAGCTAAATTACAACATAAATATTTTTTTTTTATTTGTACCGAGTGTTCGAACCCCGACCAAGGAGTTTCCCGCAAGTACACCATGATTAATTCAGGTTGAGAAGCTAAATTAGAACATAAATTCACTAATTAATTTCTCAAAAAATAAACTTTTAATATTCAAAAGTTACATAAAAACTAGAATAAACTTCTGATTAATCTATTTGCAGAAAAATACCCAAAAAAATGTCAAAAAAAAAAAACCCTAAGAGCAGCAGAACTTACTCCTTCCCATGGCGACGACAGCTCCGGTTAGAAGCAAAGTTAGGGTTGACTAAAAGTCAAACGATGATAATCAAATTGCAGAAATTGATTTGAAAAACTTTTATAGTTGTTTGAATGTAGGACCAATGTATCCATAAAGAAAACTTTAGGGTTTGAAAATGGAAGTTTCTGAGATTGTTGACAGAGCAGTTGAAGTCAGACAACAAAGCTTTGGTATTTATATATATGTGAAGAAGAAAGAAGGGTATTTTGGTACCATTTGCTTAGAATATTCGTGAATTGTGTAGGAAGGTGTAAGGGTTGTTGTGGTGAGGTGATGACGTGGAGTGATCATGACCATAAAAAATTTAGCTCGGTTCGATTCGATTTGATGTGTTATTGATCCAGTTTATTGATTTTCAATTTATCATTTTTTAACTTTTGATAGTTATATATTTTGTTTAACCAATAAAAAAATGCTCATAAAATAAATATTGTCGCAATAGGATAATGTTGTAACTTTATAGAATGCTCATAAAGCAGAAATAGCGGTACTCCATCAAAGTGAAAAGAACTATGTAAGTGTGATACGAATAAAGAGATTGTTTTTTTATGAACTCAAAATCGTTGTGAAGTATGAATTGAAGCTTAAATGGCACAGGCAACAACCAACAAACATGTTCTCTAAAACTCTTTGATCTCCGATTTTGGATTATCTCACTTTCAGGCAATTCATAGGGTTTAACAAGCAATCGATATTTCATGATTAAGAGTGTAGTATTAAAAATATTTATTTTAAAATATAATTGTTCAATTTAAATAATCAAGAGAGAACGAAGAGGTACGAATAGATAACGATTAAAGAATTCATACAGAATATATTAGTCAAACTATACTCCCAATTAATTTTTTCTTGAGGAGTTGTGCAAAATCTTATTATGACAATTAAAAAGGAACAATGTGAGTATCCATTAGAAATTGAGATAAGAGTGAGCAAAATGTCTATTAGCATGAGATAAATTGTTTGGAGTGAATAATATATCAAAAGACTCTAAATATTGAGAGGAGCTCATATCTAAAATTTGGAACTGTTTAGACGATGTTTGAATTGGTCGAAATTAAAAAAAATCAACGCACCGAGAAAGATGAATTGCTTCAATATGTAAATATTATATAACAACATATATAAATATATATACATTTTTAATATATAATTATATAATTTATATATATTTGCACACAATTATATACTATTTATATAATATTAATAGATTGTATATACACTATTTAGTTGAAAAGAATTTGGATGTTCAATACTTTTGTGTAAGATGCCCTTATTTCCTTGGCAAAAACCAGAGATCATGCATACTTTATTGGCCCAACAGGCCCAAAACCTGGTGGAGGTTTTAGATCAATTTTGGGGAACTTACCCAAATTTCACTAGTTTTAGATTTAATTATTAAATATATTCTAATTTTTAATATCATGTATCTTATCAAATTTTGATACATTCAGATATATATGTCTCACAATACATGACATCAAAATTAGGTGTAATTTATTTTAGATACATTGTATTCAAATTGATTCGCATGTATCTGGGTTACATAACAAATCTTGTTCGCCTCTCTTTTATCTTTCTCGCCACCCTTCCTTGTATCAAATACATGTGAATTACACTAGAGCCATATATCTAATGTAATACACATATATCAGAGACACATAATAAATCTCGCTTATCTCTCTTCCTAAAAATCCAGTAACAACATATATGTATCCAAGTGTATCTTCCTTAATATATAATAGAAAACTCTTAATTGGTGGTAAGATACATAATATTTTAAATGTATAAGTAATAATAGTATGCATGGTAGTGAAGTATGTGTACTTATTTAATTTTTCAATAAATTTTCACTTTGTTTTGCTTTCATTTTTCTTCTTTGACAACACAATGGTATCTCACAAGCAAAAAGTATAAAATTTATGTCATTATTTTGGAGATAATTACACTTGTAAGCATGTAGAAATCGAAAGAACTTTCTCCTAAAATTCATGTCATTATTTTGAAGATAATTACACTTGCAAGCATATAGAAATCACAAGAACTTTCTCCTAAGGCCAACAAACCCATTGCCATCAAATGTCTCATATCCTTAATAGTATCATGCTAGGGTTGCTTGTTTGTTTGGGTGAGTTTGGTAGTGAGAAAGAAAGTAACAAAATATTTTTTAATTTTCTAATGATTGATCAGTTAAATATTTTTTTTAAAAAAATTAACTTCTCCGATAAAAGTCAAATTCCAATTGAGTATTTCATGTCACCCTCCAACATATCCTACTCCCAACTTTTTTTTTTTTTTAAATTTGGGGGTGGGGGAAGGGGAAATAGAGAGGGGGATTATAATTTGAGAATTGAACCCTCATCAATAAGGTGAGAGTTCAGGTAGTCAACCAACTGAACTATTAAGATTCCCTATCCTACCTCCAACCTTAGCTTAATATTGGAAACTTTCCACCCCAAATCATAAGTAAATGATTAAATATAGGTATGAATCTATAAGAATAGGAAGAACACTAACTTTGTTTTTCCGCAATAACTTGATTGAAGAACTTAATTTTCTAAACCTTGAAAATTATTTTTGGTAGAGTTCTTTTCTGGGATGGAGAGAAAAGAAAAGAACATAATATTCTTATTTAGGGCGCATTCAATTTAAAGAATTCTAAAGACACCTTTTCAGTAAGTTTTCATTGCACATAAGAGAAATTTTATGGTTTTCTTTTTATTTGAAATTGACATTTACTTTTAGCTCCAAATAGTTTAATATAGTTTATTAGATCATAAAATAAGCTTTGTTAAACGACAACATATTTATATACTAATATATTAGTATATGAGTCCATAAAATAAAAATTACTAACATCCAAATCTCATAATACACAACTAGAAATTGAGTCGGTGGATTTAGAGGATTCAAAATTTACTTTAAAGTTCCAAGATCAAATTACACTTTCGGTAGCTTTGCTCGCAGAGGCAAATTTGCACGTAATAATATGTTCTAAATTATCTCCTCCATTCCTTTTTAATTGTGATATTGCATTTTTTTAGAAACTCAATTTGATCAATTTTTAAAATTAAATCAGATCACATTAATTTCATATTTAAAATACAAATTTAAATGTTTAAAAACTATACAAAAAGCACTACAAATCATAACTTTTTTTATATTAATATAAAAAAATAAATTTTAAAATATTAATCAAAATTTATATTATTTAATTTTTTTTAAAAAATCATACCATCGCGGCACCTTATTTATCCAACACATAAATTCAAAATTGTGAAAGTCAACTATCATCTTTTTCTTGAAAAATGAAAAACTTCTAGATAAAATTGGTAAGTTTCTTCCTTCCCCCCTCCCCCCCCCCCCC
>DF362109.1:26347-40627 GCA_000787875.1 Solanum virginianum
CAACAATGACATGGCATAGAATGTGACTTACGTGGCATCGTATTATTGGACCGAAAAACATGTCAGCGCGCGTGTAAGCCACGCGCTATGCCTGCGTGGGCTGTGTGTTTATTTGTTAAGGATTTGGCAAGTTGGAGTGTCTAATTGTAAAATGCCAAAGTTTAAGTTCCAACTTATAAGTTGGAACCAAGTTGGAGTGCCAAATTGAGTATTGTGCCTATAATGTAATAGGGAGAGTTACTTGTTTTTGTATAATCCTTGTTTTAATATATTTATCTAGTTTTAATTTGATATGAAATTTAAAAAAAAAAATCTTGTGATCTTAAATTAGAACACTACTAAAAAATTCATTATTTTTGCTGAAATGGTGGTAAAAAACAATTGTAATGTTTTCATATGAAAAAATAATTGTAATATTTTCAACGAAAAAAATACTTTAACTTCAATACTTCAACAAGTAGGCACAATTAAACACTCGTGCACACTCAGAGTTAAAATATTTTTTTAAAGTATTGAATAATTGAACTGTGTACTTGTACACTATAAAAATTAAAATTTAAAGTCAAATTTAGGATCTAGTGCGCATTTGAAACTTCTGTATTTCTATCCATTCCTTTCAAAAAAGATGAAATGTGTTATTACGAGGAAGAGTTTATATGTCAATTTCATTTCACATTTTGACGTAATAAGTGGGTCTTAGTGATGGTGACTATACATAAATAGAGCTAAAAATAAATAATCAATTGGATCTTTAGTGACACTTTATTTTAAATTTTCATAGTTTAGTAATCGTGTGATTGACACAAAGGGTTACTTGTGATTTTGATGTAGCACACCATTATTTGTATGTCTCATAAAAGTATATGGTAGCTTTACTAAAAGAAAGAAAAAAAGAAACAATTTAGATTCATGCAACCTTTGAATTCATCAAAAGTGGATAGACCTCGTCTCAAATTAATTGAATTTTTGAGAATTTTTTTAATGTTCAAAATAGTTGAATTGTTCAAAGTTTAAAAAAAATGTTTGAAACTTTTTTCATATTTGTCCTTTCATTTATTGAAATTTTATATTTTCTAGGAGATAAATTATACTATATATTTATGATTTCATAAAGGGTAATAGTGAAAAGTATGATATAAATTTTGTCTTTCAATATTTTTCTTAATATATGTGCACTACCTTATAAATTCAATTAATATGGGCCAGAGAGAATAATATATTCCGTGCAATCCTTGAGACATATTTTTTGAAAATTTAAGAATGTATTATCAATCAGTCATTACGTAAATAACTTAATCATGTAAATATAAATACTTTGTTGCTTATTATACACATAAATATCAGTAAAAACGTGCTTAAAATGTTCCTCCCTCTATTTTATTTTATATGACATCCTTTGACTCGACATGATATTTAAGGAAAATAAAAAAAAAATTCAAAAACTTGTTGTCTAAAATAATTTTTAGCTATTTGTATGGCTAAAAGTCATTTCATTATAGGCGGAGAAGGAATTTTGAAGTTAAATTGTTTCCAATCAAAGTAAAGTGATATTTTTTTCGAAATAAATTACAAAGCAAAAATATCACATAAAATAAAAAAGAAAACTTATAAATTGTTAAAACTAATAATATATATATTAAAAAAGATAAAATGTTTTAAATAATTCACTTATCTATGCTTGAAAACACGAGCATAAATTTTGAATCCTCAGTGTTCTATAGAAACACTTTTAAATATATTTAAATATTTAATCAAAACAAATTGTAATTCAAGTATCTAAATAAAATTTACTCGATGGAACAAAGAAAAATCCAAAAAGTAACTTCCAAGAAAACAACCAAAATTTACATACATAACTTAGAAGAAGATACTACTATTTACAATTTTTCGACTCTTTTTTTTTTAAATAAAACCTAGTGGTATTTGACAATATTTTTTTATTTATTTTTTTGTGGTTATCTATGATACAAAACATAGAAAGAAACAAAAGAGGGAGACAGAAAACACGTGGCGTACAGACAATCAAAACGACACGCCAGAAGCTCTGGCTGGTGTTGCTGCAGCGGCGTTACCGGATCTTGGTTGCCGTAGAAGGCCAATCAGTGTCTCCGCCTGCCAATTTCACAAACAAAATCTATTCATCAGATACTGCTGCTTCACAATAATTAAACTCTGACAAAATTAAATTATTTATCTACTGCTCCACCCAAACTATATAAAAAGTTGAATAATAATTCTATAACAAAGGGGACCTATAGTTTCATACTTTAGAAGGACGACAAAAACATCCAATTGAACTAATTTTAACTCATGCGAAGACAAGATTGGCTATAATAGTAGGTACGGATTCAAATGACTCAATATTTGTTAAACATGAAACATCAAATCTTAGCTCCGCCTCTAGTTGGTATATATATTTCCCTAACATGCTATGGGCCATAAGTTATAAAGGTGCAAAGCTAGAGGGTATCGAAAAAATTCATTCACACTTTTGACGAAAAGTTATTTATTATATATAAAATATTTTTAGAAGAAGAGTTTGGAGTAACTGATAAAGTTCCTCCTATATGATCAGAAAGAAGTCCTTCTATGTGATTAGAAGAAAATCACAGATTCAAGCCTTGAAAACAATATTTTGCAGAAATACAAGGCGTACACTATACCTTTGTGTTGGAACCCTTCCTCAATCCTGTGCATTGAGGACACTTTCATGAAGAGAGATTTTAAACCTTTTGAATATTGAATATAAGATTAAAGAAAACTTTAATGCGGGGAGATTTTAAACTCTTGAATATTGAATATAAGTTTAGAGAGTGATCAAAAAGTTTTAAATTTACCTTCAAATGTTAATTTATTTTTATTTTTGATCTATTTCATGAAAACTCTAAATCCAAACATACAATAATAAAGATCGACTTAGTGCGTTCACCTAACATAATTATATTTACCGATATCCATATCACATCACCATAATACTTTTGCGCAGTCTATCTTTACCAATTATATCTAAACTTAATTAGTGCTAACCCCTACTTAATTAATTAGCTTAACTTATTAATTAATTAATAGTATACTTCATCCCTTAATGAAAAGTTATATACTCACACAAATATTTAATAATTATCTGAATATTAATTTCTTATAAAAAAATTTATCGGGTCAAATTAAGTCGCACAAAATTATTAAAAAATATATGTATAGTAGTTAGTTATAGATATTTTAATTTTTTTTACCTTTTGTTTGGCGCGATTTGTACCGGACTGTGACAAAGCAACCAATGGGGGAATTGCGCCTTCTCGAGCCACCATTGTGCGGTAAGTAACGCTATCTTCACAGAGCTGCAACAATATCGCCGCCGCAATCTCCTTCTGCCGCTGTGTTCCGACCTCCACGATCTCCACCAGTACCGGAATTCCTCCTTCCTCCACCACTGCCGCCCTTGCTTCCGCTGTTGATACCAAAACGCTCATAACAAACGCCGATTTATCCACCATGTTTGAGCTAAAATCCGCCATTAATTCCACTAACGGCTTCATTACTCCGGCTTGTACTGCTCTAATTTTGTTCTCCTTCACCGTACATAAGCAGAACAGAGCCGTCGATGCATCCTTCTTCCCGCGGAAATTTCCGGCTTCTAGAAGGTTCACTAACGGAGGTATTGCACCGGACCTACCGATTGCGACTTTATTCTCTTCGATTTGCGATAACCGAAGCAGAGCACAAGCTGAATTCTCTTTCGCAGTTGAATTTCCAATTTTCAAAGCTCGAACTAACGGTTTAATCGCTCCTGATTCTGCAATAAGTTCCTTATTCTCATCGCAGAGAGATAAATTGAGTATCGCCGTGACGCCGTACTCCTGAATTTGAAGATCAGAAGAAGAGATAAGCGAAATCAACGGCTTAATCGCTCCAGCTCGAGCAATTTTCAAACGATTCTCCGGTTTATTCTTCGCTAAGAGCCTAATCTCCATTGCCGCTTGCTTTTGCACATCGATAGAATTCGATTCGAGATCGGAAACGAGTTGTTGAATCAATTCATCGGAGTTGAAATTATCCGAAGCACATGCAATTAGTAACCTCCGGCTTTGAGAAGAAGTCATCGGAAACTCACCGGATCTATCACTGTTACAGTCGCTGAAAGCAGAGGAAGAATCGTTAACGCTGAGACCGGTGAATGCTCTTCCCATATAACTGAAATTCGATTGAACCTCCGTTTCCATCGTCGTTGTCCGAGATAATCTCATTCAATTCATCAACTCTTCGTCGCCGGTAATAGTTGAAACGACAGCGTTTTGGAGAGTATCAATGGATGCGAACTTGAAGAAATTGGCAACAGAAGATATAAGAGGTTGGGGAAGAAGAGTACACGTGGATGGAGACGTGCGTGACCGTACAGGATCCAAGTAGGAACCGGGCAACAGAAGATATAAGAGATTGGGGAAGAAGAGTACACGTGGATGGACACGTGCGTGACCGTACAGAATCCAAGTAGGAACCGCACGTGCGAAGGGGTTCTCTTTTAACGCGTGCGTGGAAGTTTCGTTATTCGAAACTCTGAGCCTTTGACTATAATTACGAGAAATAAAATATTCCCATTTGTTATATTTAATAATTTACAACGACATCGACGATGAGTTTCATACTTTAGAAGGACGACTTGAGGGGATTTTAGTAACGTTGTTATATTTAATAATTTACAACGACATCGACGATGATAAGAACATATCCAGTGGAATTATATAAGTGAAGTGTGGAGAGAGTAAAATATACGTAAATTCTATCACTATCTCATAGAGATAGACAGATAGTTAAATGATAAATAGGTTATTTCTGAAAGATCTTTATCTAAAAATATCAAACTTTTAACGCAAAAGATAGTGATCCGTTTAAGCCGAGTTTGATTGTGATCCAAACAAAGCATTCAAACTTTGTGCATCCTTTGATTGTGAACTTTGCCTGCAGAGAGACTAAGTAAAAGGTGTGAACTTTGCCTGCAAAGAGACTAAGTAAAAGGTGTGAACTTTGTCTGCAAAGAGGATAAAATATACGCATATTTTATTGCTGTCTCATAGAGATGGACAGATAGATAGATAAACAGGTTGTATCTGGAAGACTTTTATCTAAAAAATATCAAGCCTTAAACGCAAAAGATAGTGATTCTTTTGAGCCGAGTTTGATTGTGATCCAAACAAAGCATTCAAACTTCGTGCATCCTTTGATTGTGAACTTTGCCTGCAAAGAGACTAAGTAAAAGATGCATCGTTAAATTTTATCTCACCTTTCAAAGGTTTAGAACCCTTCTATCGAGCATCAATTAAAAAATTAAGTAAAAAATGTGTCATTAAATTTTATCTCGTCTTTTAGAGGTTTAGAATTCTTTTGTCGAGCACCAATTGAAAATTCAATTAAATTTCTATTGTACATTAGATGCTTTTTCCCGTTGGATTGGTTAATGGATAAAGCTATTGTTACGTAACTCTACACCTTGTTGCGATGGTTGTTACCTTTTACAAGTGTATTGTTATTTTAAATATCATATTTATTTTGATTGTTATTTTAGTTTTATTATATTGTATTATTTAAATTTATGCTTAGACAAAAATAAAAATAAACTTTTATGCTGCAATTGAGTTAAATAATTTTATTTGTCTTTATTCTACCTTTTTATAGTGACATTATTCTGTATTTATTTTTCTTATAGATTCGTTATTCAAATTGTTGATTTATGACATTATTTAATGAGGAAAAAATTAATGACATAATACATAAATAAGATTCTTAACTAATTAATTTCAAATTACAACTTTGATCTTTAATTTTTATAGTGCACAAGTAAATATTTTAACTTTACAATTATTAAAAAAGACACTCGAATAAAACAAGCAAGACGCATGACATACACACGCTCCGTCACTTTGACGCGGAATAGTGAACCACTCAATAACTACCAACTAATTAAAATAAATACACATAAATTTTAAAAATAATGAACCAAAATATAATACAAAGTCATGGAGCCCATGGGAACCCCGACGAGGGTGGTAATTAGAAAATAAATAATGACATTCTAAATCGTGTATATTTCACGTATTTTGTCAAATAAAATTTGAATGTTTATTTGTTTAAATTTCAGATAGTTAAAAAAATTTATTTGTGCACTATTAAAATTGTAATTTGAAGTTAAGTTAAGAATTCTATTTATGTATTAAATCAAATTTATTCAAATATTATATATATTAAAATAATATAATGCGATATAATATAATACAATACATTATAAAATAATACGTAATAACTATCTTAAGAGATTTTATTAGGCCTGAGATTCTTTGAAATTGGAATCTTTTTTTTTTATTAGTTACAAGTACTAATTACAATCAATTTCTTTCCTTGTATTTCACACTCAAATCTATATATAAGGAAAAAAAAAAAAAGGGGATACATTAATCAAGACATTGGCTGTCTATTTCTCAGTTCTGTCAAAATATTAATTTGTTTTAAAAAGGTCATGAAATTAATTATGTGGGCACCAACAAGTCACAACAAAGTGATATATTTATGTGGTTAAATTTATCATTAAATTTTATTTAAATATTTAAATTTAAGGATAAATATATTTGAATAGATGATAAATTTTTATTTTTTTTAGAAATTTTTTACGTAAAGTATTAAAAAAATAAAATTTACACATATTCTCAATCATTGATTATATAAATATATAAATCAGGTAAAATATGTCATCTTATTTAGTTATACACATAATTGATTTAAATTGATAAAAATTTTAGGCTTTACAACTTACAGAGGTTAATTCATATTTTTGTTTAAAATAGTTTAAACTTTAACAATTCTCTCTGTCCACATTTATTTGTCCACGTTATATCCTGTTCTTTTGTAGTGCTTTACTCGTGTTTTTCATTTGCCTCACTTTTCCTAGAAGTGAAAGAGATGACATTGAATTTTCCTTCTCATTCGTCTTTTGTTGGAGTTTGGAGGTCTGTTATTGCTTGCTGGTGGCGCTAGCTGGATTTTGCCTCCTCGAAACTTGTGCAGTATGGAGTTTTAGTGACTTTTTAGAGGTTTTTGGAGGACTGTTTGGATGATGTTTTTTTTTTGGGGGTGGGGGGGATTTTATTGACGTTTTTAGAGGTTTTTGGAGAACTGTTTGGATGACGTTTTGGGGGTGGGGTTTGGAGGTGATTTTGGTGGGGTTGTTGAGGGGATTTTAGTAACGTTTTTAGAGGTTTTTGGAGAACTGTTTGGATGACGTTTTGGGGGTGGGGTTTGGAGGTGATTTTGGTGGGGTTGTTGAGGGGATTTTGAGATGGCGATGTCATTTTTCAGGCGCAATTTGGGATTTTTTGGTGGCTGATTTTGGGTTATTTTAGCTGTGTTTGGTGGCTGGTCGGAGCTGCCATGGTATGCGGGGTGTAGGAGGGGGGGGCTTTCTTGTCACTGGTTTGGGGCTGTCTAGAGGGTTGTTCTTATGGAGTTTGGTGGTGGTTTTGGGGTTTTGGTGGTGAACTGAAGTTCTGAAAATGCCTAAAATTATGGGGCCCACAAAAAGCTATACATGAAAGTATTTTGTTGGTTTAGTTATTTAATTTTATTTGTCCAGTTTCAACAGAGATTTGTTTTAAGGCGATATAACAAAATCATAGTTGAAATAGTCGAAAAAATTATCTTATTAGGGGTAATATTTTAAAATTATAGTTGAAGCAATTGAAGCAGACACGTCAATTAGCAGTTGTCAAAAAAAAAATTAATTAAAAAGTCCACAAAATATTTTTATGGGCCCTATATGATAAAGGAGTAGAAGCAGGCAGCTCAAGCAGACACGTCGACGAAAAGCTGCCTGCTTTGGCGAATTCTGATTGGTCTTGGTGGGCGGCAAAGGGGCAACCCACACTTATATATATAGATTCAAAAAGTGATATAATAAAATTAGTGTTTTATTCATTACTGTTGAAAAGGTTTGTCAAGCAATAGCAGAGCCACATGTACTTAAGAGGTGTCAATCAACCCCTTAATCGAAATATTATATTATGTAGTATGTGTGTTGTAAATTTACTTTTTTATATTCTGATTAGGATGTTCGCGGATCGATTATTGGTCAAAATCAAAATCAAATTAATTTTTAAATTATTAAAATTAAATCAGACCAAATAAAATATTCATTTATCAATTTGTTTGCTATTGATCGCAATTCAATTTGATCCGATTATTAACGATACACAAAAATAAAAGAAACTATTTATTCAAAAGAAGAAAAAAAACGACAACAATTCTTCTAAAAGAAAATAAATTATTTTCATGCCATTTTGAATTTTATAATTCTTATACAAAAATTCTAAATATATTTAACTTTCTGTTTGTATTGTTAATTGATCCAATGTACTAAATAATATAAACTTACTAAATAATGCGTACGCTATCGATATACTGCACAAATAAAAGATATATCACACCTTTTCTTTTTAATTAGTGTGCTACATCTTTTGCATAAAAAAGTATCCAAAAAAAATAATAATAAATATTACATACATATAATTATAAAAGAAGTATGTATATAATTTATCAGTTTGAGTTAGTTTTTTCTTCAATTTTTTTGAACAAGACCAAAATAATATCAAATATCATCAATTTTAAAAAATATAAAATCAAATCAAATCAACAACAACAATAATAACAATATATCCGGTAGAATATAATTTCACAAGTTGAGTCTGCAGAGGGTAAAATGTACGTAAACCTTACTACTATTTCATAGAAATAGAGAGGTTGTTTTCGAAAGACCCTCGTCTCAGAAATATCAAGCCCCAAAAGCAGAAGATATTGTATATAAAGTGGAAAACAAAAGATAATATATAAATGTTATAAAAGTAACACATATAAGGTGGATAATAACAACATCATATGTAATTACACGATTACTCATACTAACATACTATATTATAAGGCCAAACATCATCCTACCTCTACTATCCTATTAGCCTTCTATCCTAGTTAAATTAAATCAAACTAAATAAAAATAATTTAATTAATTAGTTCAATTTAATTTTTTTTAATTCAAATCCATTTTTATCTAAATCGTGAACACCCCTTAAATTTTTTATACTTTTTGGTGAAAATTTGTTTTCCTTACTTGTCCATACTAATAATTTAAAATTTGTTGTAAGATATAAGAATAAGGTTTAAGAATTTCCAAATCACCGTCCACCCCATACGCCCCGGCGCAAAACCCTATCTATTCACTCCTCAATTTGTGGCAATGTATATTTAATATTTAATATAATATAATAATAATAATAATAATAATAATAATAATATAATATTATACTTTATAATATAATGAAAAAGTCCCTTGCTTATTGTAAAAAGGCAAACAAACTAAATGGAACTTGTACCCTTTTATTTTCATGTATATCCCATTACTAATGGAAGTTAAATTTTGTTATTTTATATATATGGTCTAACTCATCACTTAGAATTAAGTTTTGTGATTGAGTTAGGTTCGATCTTTTATTTAGTTATATCAGGAGCGGAGCTATATTTATCCAAGGGCGGTCAGATGAACACCCTTCGTTGGAATTTTTTTTTGAATATATAGGTTAAATATAGACATTTTGATATCTATATATATATATCAATTGTTGAACACCCTTGATAGAAAAGTCACCCACCCATGTTCTAATAGTATAAACACCCTTGACGAAAATACTAACTCCGCCACTGAGTCATATGATGTGAAAATAGAATTCACCTAAGTTGTATCTCATCTTATCAATGTTGTTCTAATTGTCAAGACTAGCATGTGGAGAATGCTAGTAGTCCTTTATCGACAGTTGAAAATTTAAATTTATCTTTTTATATTGTCGTTTTTCGACAATATTCGCTACTTGAGCTAACTATTGAATCTTATTTTTCCGCTTTAGCTCTAGATTAAATTTGAACTTTTAAAAAAAGTTGCTTATGTACATTTAACAATAGAGAGTAAGCAACAAATTTAAAATTGCTATGATAAAGAATGAAAGTACTTTTCTAAGGTTCTACCTTTTTTGTGCTTTCGTAAATATATATAAATTCTCTTTTTTTTAAAATAGAAGACATTATTTAAGTCAACGAGCACTATTGAAGAAAATAATTGGTTCAATCTTAAAGTTTTAAAAACTTACTTTTAGGTGTGGGCCACGTGTCACACTGCTAAATACGACACGTGGATAAGGCCAAGAAGCTGATTATGATTTGCTTTGTTTAATTAATCTTGCAGCACTTGATATGGAGTAATTTTTAAGAAAAGATTAGAACATTATAAAAAACTTAAAAATAGAAAAGTAAAAGTGGCCAAGTAGCCATTATTTTATCTTAATGATGATTAAGTACTTAATTAGTAAGAGTAATAATCTAATCCAAGCTTCTAATTGAACAATATAACTTTGGGGGTTATGTTTATTTTTGTTTGGGGATTGAAAAGACCAATTTGTTATTGCAACTACAAAAAACTAACCTCAAAATCTAACTCATGAGTCGAGAATCATACAAACTATATAAGAAAACAATTTGCTATCTCATCCTCGAATCCAACAACAAATAACTCAAAAAACGACGACAATAATATACTCAATCAAATCTCACAAGTGATGCCTGGAGAGGGTAAAATGTACGCAAACCTTACCACCACATCATAGAGATGGAGAGCCTGTTTCCGAAACTCAAAAAACGAAAAAAGTTAAAAACTTTGCATAAAACCCACCTATATTTTTGGGACTCTCCAATTTACTCCTGTAAAATTTTACTGAAATAAGTTCACTGCAAATTTCGTACATTATTCAGTGTAAAATTTCTGAAACATCTGTCAAACTTCAATGACAAACAGTGGCATTATTTGAGCATTTGAAAAAAGAAATAAAGAATTGTTGTTACAGCATCAGACTCCAGTTTATTACATCTTCGTTCAAAGCAAATGTACAGTGAAGAAGACTGAAAGTTGAACTTGACATGGAACCTCGGAGATATCGTGAGCGGCTCAGTCGCTCCAATTATCTTGGTCGATCGCAAAAGCTTGTCCATCCCCCCCTTCCTGCATATCAGCCCAAATATAATAAGGTCTTATGCAGCCAATGTTCAGGTACCCTCGGATAAGGGTGTCGAGCAAATGAAGAGTGTTAGTATATAGTTTACAAGGCATACCAATTCCTCAGTAGTCGCTTTACTTGGAGACCACACAAGAATTTTCCTGTCATTACCGCCAGTGTATAGTTCCTGAAGATACCAAGATCCAAATTCATCGGTAACATGGATGTAACAGTTTCAATATGAATAAAAACAGTTCATCGGAGTTCTGAAGTGGGTCGGGTGGCTAGGGTAGTAGGAATTAAAGGGCACACTCGAACCCCAAATGCTATCTACAATGAGATCACAGCAAATCAAATGAAACAGCCTTAATAATCGATACCTCACAAGGGAAACCACAAGATAGTATCTTTAACGATCTTTTACTTTGATGAGAATCATATGAATGAGGTCGATAATAGAAACCAGGTTGTTTGTACTTTATGCTGCACCAGCTTATTAATAAAAATCTCCCCTTATGAGGCTTTTTTTGTTTCATGTACTTTTGGAATAAAGAAAGGATACCTATGTGTATATAAGACATATTAGCTAGCTGTGGGTGAGTTGCCCGCTGGATCAATGTTTTTCCTCAGACCAACATCCAGTATGCAATGAATGGAATGTTTTTATTTATAAAAAAGTGCTACCACTCAAATTTTCAGGTTCATGAGGTCACATATTATGTAGAATACATGAAACGTAGGGGAGGCAAAGAAATTATGTACCTGGTCTTGTGAACTGTATAGACAACAGTTCACATTTTCATAGTGGCCACGTAAATCCATCACCATCTTGCCCGACCACAAATCAAATGCCTACAAAATTTCCACATTAACTAAAGATAGTGTTGCCTAATAATATCCGGGTGCTTGTACTTGCGTTTTTAAAAAAAAAAAAAAAGATTTGGAGGTGGGGGTGGGAGTGAACGGATGGGGGTAGGGTGGTTGTGAAGACATTGTTTACCTTAGTAGTTGACATGCATGGCACAAATACAAGTGTTGAATCATGAGATATGGCTAACTGTGTAGCTTTGGCGGCCTGCAGTCGTGATGTTTCAAAGTTCACAAGTGTATTGCAACCAGATTCAATATCCCATAACCTTAGCCTTGAATCAGAACCTGAAATCCAAAAGAAGAGATGACTTAACTTCAGTTGCATGTGTTTTCCACCATGTAACAAATAGCAATAAGCTATAAATGAGATGTCTTCTTAATCACATGGAAACAACTCTACCCATATCAAATGCAGTACTTTTACCCAAGAGTGTTCAAACGTCTTAGGTCAGTGTTTTAAAAACACCAAAAATGAATTTGCTAGAGGATTGCTAGAGAAGCACATCAAAATGAGATTAGAAAGCACCATAATGTACTGTATAAACTCCAGAACGCGCACCTCCACAGTTGAACAACTATTAACAAGACTAAGAAACGTGCACCAGACCATACATTGTCATACATATCTAATAGAAACAATGACCTAAGACCGTTCGGCCTCTCAACTAGAGAATACGTATCACAATGCATAAATAATTTCCAAGCAGTAGCAATACAAAAGCTGGTAGGACGAAAAAATGCCTTTGAGAAGAAATGCGATGTCAACCTGCACTAAGGAGATACATTCCATCATTGGTCACTTTTAATCCATTGACAGCACCATAATGAGCAGTGGCTCTATCCTGACTAGAGAGCATCCCTGGATGCAGTCGCTGTTTCCCAGACCCCCTCACTTGTCTAGCAATTGCAGTGTGTTTGATACTCGCACCATTGCCTATTTTCTTCTGAGATGGACGGACTTTTGCAGATGAATTTGGGCCTCCTGAAGATGATTTCAGTGTGGAACTCTGAGCAGGAAGATAGAATATATTACGGGCATGAATGAAACCTTAAGATTAAACAGATTCAGCAATTTCACCCTGATTAAGCTTTTCGGTGGATCAACCCACATAAATTAAACATAGGAAGTTCGTTCACGCAAAATGAGATGGAACCAAAAGCATAGACTGACTTGTAAAACTAGAGGACAATTGTCTGGTTTCTTGTGCTCTCAGAAAGAAAATGCAAAAAAGTTGCAATAAAGCCAAGTCTACTTATAATCTGCTCCTTTTTTTCTTCTCCAAAGAGAAGTAATATGAAGATAGAGAAAAACATCACTTCTCAGAACTCTGCCCAATTAAAAAAGGAACTCGCTTGAAACAGATGCGATACACCCGAAATGAATCAGATAACTAGATTTCAATGAGTCAATATTAAATTAAAGGACCATGAACAGCTTGCTATCACAAATAAAAGGTGAACAATGATTCCTCTCAATTTTATCGAGAATCAGAAGAATAATGTGCCATTAAAATTTTGAGTACGATTCTAAATAATACGTAATGACTAATGGCAGAAGGTAACCTTGTTTGCAGTGGAACGCGTGAGAAGATTTGGGCGTCTTCCAAGCTGAGAATGAGACTGATCTAAAACACGAAAACATCCTGCCCGCCTGATGTCCCAAAAGCGAATGGCACCATCGCATCCCCCTGTTACCAAAACCCACTCGCTAGAAGCAGACCATTCAACTGACATTACTCCATCTGCCATTACCCAAGAAACATAAACATCTAAGGGCTTCTGAACTAGTAGTGGTACTCACGAAATGCTTGAACGAGAAATAAAGAAATTATGACTGCGTGAGAATGGTCCATTGATTTGGAGAGGTTGAAAATGGGCACTCTGTACTTTTTGTGTTTGATGGAACACGTGAGTTTAAGAAGTTAATTTGACTTGAACATTGTACAATGATAGCAGAAGAAAATATCAAAGTAACAGCAGAATAGTAAGATTGATAGAGAATATACGACTCCAAATAAAAATTACTACAGTGAAATGAACTAGTTTTTTGTTTAGTAAAAGATACTGTATCGTGAAATGAACTTTGATTCAGAATGTTTTGAAAAGAGTAAGAAATAATATTATTACTAACAGAATGGTGCCATATATTTTGGAAAATCCTAAAACAGAAAGAGTATTATTGAACAAATTGAAATGTAAGGAATGAGTAGCAAGGTGTAAAGACTAAATAATGGAGTCAAATGCACAACAATGTGAAAAACCCTCAAAGAAAGTAAGTTCAGCGTTATATTGAGAGATTTGGAGAACAGACTGAGAAGAATAAACACAACATGAA
>DF362109.1:44746-66708 GCA_000787875.1 Solanum virginianum
TTAAAGATCAGATTTTCAAAATCTGATCAAATTCCATGGTCAATTAGTTATTTGAAGAAGATAAAATATAGGTATAAGAGTCAGCAGAAGTCAAGTTTTGATAGTTCTTACAAATTGTGACTTTTCATGGTTACAAAGAGTAGTCCAATTTGCTTTCAAATCTTCATCCAAATCATAAATCTCAAATTCATATCCAAATCCCCTACTTTAAAGCTCCAAATTTTATGAATACAGTAACAGAAATAACTTCAAATCACATATAGATCCAGTTCATCCAAAACGAGAAAATGAAAAGTGACCTGTAAGGAGTTGACGGAGCCACGATGAGGAGAAATGATATCTTTGTAGTTGGAGAGTTGAATAGAAGCGATTCGAGCCGACTTAATACGATTGCTGAATAAATTAGAGCGAAGCTTGCCAAATTCTCTGTCTCCGATCTCCTTCCACATCGTCCTCGCATCCTTCCTTAACCAATTTACTCCTCTCTATATTTCCCCTAATCACAAAAACTATCTATACTTATACCAAAATCACCTCTGATCTAGTGATGAAACCAATCCTGGCCTTTGTTGTTTCTTCTGAACATTTCCTCAAACTATTGGTAGGTTTTTCCGTTTTCCGTTTTCCGATTTCCGATTTGCTGTACAGAAGAGAAGCTAACCCTAGCGCCCGGCGATGAAGCCCCGATAAGAGAGAAATGGATAAGTATGAAAAGGGTAAGATGATGACAAGATAACTTCGTGGAGAGGTACTATAAATCTTTTATTTTAAAAAAGAAAATCTTTTTGAAATAGAGTGTGAAAATGTTTTGAAAAATACTTTTTTTTAATTTCTTTAAATGCGATGTATGGACATACCAGCGATGATAAGATTATGAATGAAATTATTTAAAAAAAGTCAAGAATAACCTCTTTAGCAGATAAGATGAGAAAATTGAGACCGTAATAGCGATAAGATTATGAATGAAATCATTTAAAAAAAAGTTAAGAATGACCTCTTTAGCAGACAAGATGAGAAAATTGAGACCGTAATAGTTTAAACATGTGTGATAAAGGTCTTCATACAATCCCACTTATGAAATTATATTGAGTATATCGTTGTTGGTGTAAAAGTGTAAAACTAAGGGAAAAAATATATAATTTACGAATGACATTGTAATCAATAAAATTTATATCTAGAAAATAATAATTAAGACAAGAATATAACACCATAATCATAGTCATTTATTTGAGTATAGTGAATGTTAAAATTTTTATGAATTTTATGATTCTTCTTTTTCAAAAATAAATTTGAAGATTTTTAGGTTTGATTTTAAATTTGATGAACTTCACTTTTGACTTGTACTTGAATTCGAGGGTTTTAAAGCTTGATCTGAATTTGTATTTGAATACAAGGACTTAAAACTTAAGTTATAGAGAAATCTATTATATTTAATTCATTAGCTTTTTCTGACTTCTTATTAAAATTTTAATGTCATTTTTGAACTATAAAATCCTTATTTATAATTGTATGGTGCAAGAATTAAGATAAGAACATACCTTTTTTTAACTAATCATCGAAGTGACGTGACTATGTTTGATTAACCAAACCATGTCACTTACAAATGGCATATTACATTGGACTTTAATTTGACTAGAAATGTGCGTCATTTTGATAAGTAACATGACTCTATTAACTTTTTTACTTAATTTAGTGTTTCATATTATTTGATGCTTCACATTAATTTAGATCTTTAAGATTGACATAACATATAAATATATTTTTTAATTTATTTTCAACTGACATTTGACTCTCTAATTTTGGATGTGTATAAACAAATCCAAATTTATTTAAAATTCACACATGTTTTATGTGACATAATATACATAAGACACAAATTAGTATATAGGATGTCATATAAAATAAATATGTCTATTTATTTAGTTTTATACAAATTCAACTAACTACTTATACATACCTAGAGTTAGATCCAGTTAAAAGATATGTTTATGCATTTAATATAAGATGACAAAATGAACCTAGTAAAATTGATTTATCATTTGTAGCCAAAATTAATTGACTAGCCCAACAAACTCAAATAAAAATCAAACAACACAAATTATACTAGTTAAGGGTCTAATTATGTGTCTTTCTGCATGTTTTTCTTAAATTACACTCGTGCTAGATTTTATTTTCAGATACATGTATTTGGTGTATCCAGATATATGTATCTAGAATACATGTGGTCAAGATTAGATTTAATTTATTCCAAATATACTATATTGAAGCGTAAATTCTCATGTATATATGATACACTACCTCTCTATTATTTCGTTTGTATCTCTATGTATGTGTATCTAAGAATTATCTAGGATGTATCTGTCTCTCTCCACTCACCTCTCTCGTTATGTATTTATTGTATCTGATAGCAAAAATATATATATTTAGATATATCTAACTTGAAATATGATATAAAATTATTAATTAGTAAAATAATATATAATTATTTTAAAGTATAAGGAGGATTAATAAATATAATAAAAAATATTTATGCAATTAAGTAATTTTTTCAATTAAATTCATATATATTGAATTTAAAATTACAATAGCCTTTGTCCATAATGATGTCTGTGCCATCTAAAAGATGCCCATACTGTCATTAATTCTTTCCCAACCATTTTTGTTTGTGATGGCTTCTAAGCTAAAACTTAAAAAATAAAATTTCTTATGGTTTTCTTCAAAGATTATAATCAGGGTCTGTATTTGGTGGTTTAATTTAATTTATCAATTTTTAAAATGCCAAGTCGAATAGTATAAAATATTGTGACGATTTGTTATATATTTAATCTTTTTCAAAGTGATATTAATATGCCTTTTTAAAACTAAGTAAATATATAACTCGATGCATGATCTCTATAGCTTGTAGCACGTCGATTATAAACTAGAAAAAAATATATTCTTTTCATGTAAAAAATATGATCAAGAACATGTTAAAGAGTAACTGGATTTCCAGTCCAACTCCAAAATACAAGATTTACGTATCAATAAAAGAATTTTGTAGTCATAAACACAAAAAATAAAAAATAAAAAATAAAAAATTGATGATGATCTTCACAAGCTTGTATTATATATGGACATGTCTCCCATCAAGCAATTTATGATCATTTGGATAAATTGTCCCTTTACTAGATGTTAAATTTTCTTTGCTCAATTTTTTCACATGCCTCCTCTTTGTCCTTCTTGAGCTAGCTTTTATGGTTGGAATTAGGTACCATCCAATTGATGTACACAGTATCGCGAAACACCTCCCATAAATCGCTAAAAAAACCAATATCAAGATTATAGCCAATGGCATGTAATAACTTGGTTTCTTGAAATTTGCCAACTTCAAATTCCTAAAATATTTCCTTCTCTTGTTAGATTCCACCATTTTTCGCCGTTCTTCTGGAATATTTGCTAAAACCTCGTGAATGATCTTCTTATTGACAAACTCTAAGTTTTTCTTCTTGATCATTTGCTTGTCATCATCAGTGTCACTAGACGATGTCTGATTTTTGTCCTTCAATTTGATAATAATAGGCTTGATCGAATTTGAATTTGAGTAAACGAATCGTACAAAAGAGATATCATCAGATCCCATCTGAGTATAAATTTTTTGCTTTTTGTCTTCAAGATTGGCTAAGAGTTGTGAAAATTTGTCTAGGCCACGGTCTGCATAAGGATTATATCTACTATTTTTGCTTCTTTTTGATGATCTTTTTGGAGTTGAACAAGTATCCATATCATAATCTTCACCTTCTTGATGATGAAAATTTCCACTTCCACAAATAAAATGATTAAACATTTATGAAAAAAAATAAAAATACAAAGAGACTATATAAATTTTGGATGAGTTTATTTGGAATTTGATAACTTTAATGTTGAATATTTGGGACTTTAGAGAAAAATAGATGGTGCATAACAAGCTTATTTATAAGAGTTTATTTCTTTGAAAGTCTAAGATCCAAAAGAGGGGGGAATAGAGAAAAAGTCAAATCAAAATAGACTGCTTTGAATTTTTCTTTTTCTTGTTTTTTGTTATTTTAATGTGTAATTATAAAATATGGATAATTATACTTTTGGTCCCTCAATTAATAGTCTTGTTTTTTGTTATTTATAATTTGTTATTTATAATATCAGACTAAGCATATTTGATCTTCAATTCATTAAAAATATATATTTTGATCCTTTTTTTATGGGAAATACATGATTTATAGAATGATAATAATACACGTGTAGATTTGAATGGTTTAACACTTCGAAATTCATTAATTTTTTCGATGATTCTGTAGACACTAAAATTTTGTGGGAGTCTACATGACGTATTTGAATATTCACAAATATTGGCAGAGATCAAATAAATCTCAAGAAAGTCCATACCATTCTAGTTCGACAAATACGCTACTAACGACACTCAAATTATAGAGAAATCTGGTATCATTTTAAAATTTGTTATAAACATATTCACAGTTAGAAAGTTCAAAAGTACATATATCAATTCAATTCGAGCTCTCTTATTAAGAATGCTATATCGATTAATTAAAGATTAAATATTTTAAATCAGAAATAATAAGGACCTAAATCGAAATACATCACACTAGAAGGACCAAAGATGATTATTTCATGGAATCTTCTTTGGGATATATTAGTGTTGGTTTGACTATAAATTTAATTGCAAAAGAGATAAGTTTAGCACGTTGAAATAATTTAATTTATAGCATCATAATATATTACATTTTATATATTATATTGCATTTAGTAAAATAAAATAAAGTTTGGTTGAATAGTCTTGAAGGAGGGGTTTGAATGGTCAAAACTCAAAAGCACACTGCAACATTAAGATGTAGATGTGGATGATATTATTAGTTTATCTAAATTCAAAATTATTTTATTACTTATTAAGAAGAGCAAATAAGCACATGATTTTTTGTAAATATGTTTATTTGAGCTGCTTGTTTTTTTATTCTTATTATGTGGGATTTATAAAAATATTTTGTGAGTTTTTTACTTTAATATTTTCAAGAAATTTGTTCATTGACGTACAACTTGATTATATTTTTTCAGCTACTTCAATGATGATTTTACAATATTAGCCCTAATAAATTATTCTCTCAACTGCTTCAACTGTGATTTTGTCATATCATCCTAATAAATTATTTTAGATCATCTAAACTAAAAAGATAAAACAAAATGATTATTTTAATATTTTTCAACAATTATATTCGTGTCAAAAAGAAATTACACTAATATATATATACATATATAAATAAAAAACGTTATGTATATAACTCGAAATGATGTAAAAAGTATTGTAGGTCATAATAATTGTCAATTTAAAATTTTGATTCTTGAAATTTCATCAATGCCACATAAATTGTGACAAAGAGAGTAATATAAAATGTAGATACTATAATTCTAATAATTAACAACACAAAAATTAAAAAAAATATATGAAAAATCTATCACATTACATAAATCGAGACAAAAAAAATATATATTAGGTTCGTTCAAACACAAGCTAGTTTTTAATATAAGTGTAGATATAAATTTATATATAATAATATAAAAATCTGTAACAAACATTAAGTGAGATCTACAACTTTAAAAATATAATAAGTTCAATCAAAAATTTTAAAAATTAAGATAATTTTTTGTATATTTATGAATAAATAGAAAACTGTTCTTTTAAATCTATATTGATGATTATCTTCCGTGAAAAGAACATTTGAGAAAGAGATAAATTTCTGAAGTTATATCGTGTTTTATTCAATCAAAATAAATAAATAAATAATATAATAAATTATCACAAATATTAGAAATTTCAATTACTTTTTCTCATTTTCTTTGTTTTTATTCCCAATTTTCCATTTATAGAAGTAGTGCACATCCTATACCTAACGTGCCCTATACTAATTATAATTAGAGTGATGATAATCACATATTAACAGCTATCACAATCACTTTTGATTTCTAGAAAACCAAAAATAGAAAAAGAAAAATCTACTAATCATTTCATATACCAAATTCTTAGTTATGTTGAAAATAAAAGGATCTTTTTTCAATTCTAACTAGAGATTTTATTTTTATTAGAAAAAGAGGTATTTTTGAGTTAAAAATTTATGAAGAAATATTTTTTAGTCAAAAATTTAACGGAGGAATATTTTTGAGTAAAAATCTAGTGGAGAAATATTTTTATTCCATTTCAAACACTTAAGTGATATTTTGGCTATCAAATTAAAGCTACAAAGAGTGTGTTCGATGTAAAGAAAGAAGTTTTTCAAGAAAGAATTTGGTATGTAAGAAAAAAGTTATCCTAAAAAGGTATATTATAGAAAATATCATAGGATATAGGGTGGGAGATATATTTAATATCAAATTAAGTATATTTAATTTCTAATATCAAATATATTTATATAGTCGATCCTAATTAATTTGATGTTTAAATAATGGACAATAACTGCACGACGTTTCAATTTATGATAGTGGGATTTGAATTTGAAAATCTATCCAACAGAACTGTCTCTATATGGTCCTGACAACTTTCTTTTTCATTTTTAAGAAGACAAGAAATAATATGGTCCAATCAAAACAACCTAATAATTGTGAATATTTCCAAAATATATTTCAGTAATTCATGTGATGTTTACTACAACATCAATATCAAACAATTGAAGCTGTAAAAGACAAGTTAAAGTTGGAAACTTTTACCAATTAGGCTTCAACACAACATGTGAACTTTGGTGTCTATGCAAGCTACAATCATGACTAATTATTATTTTTCACTATTTTTTTCATAGTTTAAACTCGCTATCTTTTGATCATTAGGCGATAACTTTTGTTGTTACTCTTAAGATTAAGTGAAAACTTAAATATAGGAAAGCTTCGCACATAAAAAGCCAGCTAAACGTCTGGTCCGAGTAGTGAATCTATATTGGACTATTATACAGTCTTACTTTAAATTTCTATATAAGGATATTTTCATAGTTTAAACTCACGATCTTTCTATTACTCCACAACAATTTTTTTACCACCCAACCTTATTCTTACTTACCCTACGATGTGACTTGAAGCCTTACTTGTCCCAATCCGCAACATCTTTATCATTACTTCCAGATCAGTGTAGACCCGATATAAGAAATCTCGGTGCATAAAGATTTTGCTAAGCATTTGTTCTGCAAAAACATCGATCAAATTAATTTATTACACACAATTTTACTCTGCATAAGAATATTTTCATAATTTAAATTCGTGACAATTTCCTAATCACTCACCGGCATATAAATATATAACTTTTACCGTTAGTCCAGGAATCTAATGAAAATTTAAGTGGGGTAGTTGGATGCTTCATGGTGGGGACAAAATGACAGCCAAATGTCCATTTCTTAATTAGTTGCAATACTACTCTTTTGCCTCACCATAATTTTTTTTTATCTCTTATCTTTTCCCCCATTCTCTTCTCCAACACCAAGTCCTCTTTGTTGCAAAAATCAAGAAAAGACTCAAAAGACACCTAAAAACTTGTCAATGGCTTTTGCAGGAACAACACAGAAATGTATGGCATGTGAAAAGACAGTGTATTTGGTTGACAAATTAACTGCAGACAATAGAGTTTACCATAAAGCTTGTTTCAGATGCCATCACTGCAAGGGTACTCTCAAGGTTTGTCATTTTTACTACATTTTCTTGGTTCTTTGTACTTATACATTTATTTAAAAACAATCTCTCTATCTCTATCAGATAGTGATAAGCTCTTCGTGCATTTTAGGTATGTTGTTGTTGTTATGTTTGATAGTGTCCATAAATCTCATAAAAGTATCTAAAGATTCGTAGTGAACTTTGATGGGAGTTTTCTTGCATTACCATAGGCTCCTATGTTGGTCACATCATGTTTCTAACTGCTATAGTTATTAAGGTCCCTTGACCGCGGAATTGGGAGATTACTAAGTCGTGAACCTTATAAACTTTAAGACATTTTGTTACACTTTAATCACCCTCTTGAAAAGGCGCAATTCGATCCTCCAATAGCTTAAAGCCCTAATTGCATCATTGTTCAAATTTGTGAATTTCATTTTATTTCTTGATAAACACAGTGTTCAGATTAACTTGCATCCATCTCGATTAATTTTATGTGATATCAGGAAATTGAAACTCGGACCATCACAATCACTTTTGATTTCTAGAAAACCAAAAATAGAAAAAGAAAAATCTACTAATCATTTCATATACCAAATTCTTAGTTATGTTGAAAATAAAAGGATCTTTTTTCAATTCTAACCAGCTTAGCAACTACAATTCCTTTGAGGGAGTTCTATACTGCAGACCTCACTTTGATCAGCTCTTCAAAAGAACAGGAAGTCTGGACAAAAGCTTTGAAGGTACAAAAAAAGTGTCTAATGTCAAATTATCAAATTTTGCAAATTCGAAAATTTACTGATAAGATTCAAATTTATTCCAGGGACACCAAAAATTGTGAAGCCAGAGAAAGATGAGGTACTTGACATCTATGTTGCTCGGACTCTCCAACTATGTTACCACACCATGGTCAGATAACACGACTTTTAGAGACCTCAATACGCACCTCTTGGCATTTTTGAAGAGTCCGAGCAACATTGGTTGACATTGAATGACTGGAGATTGTCAATATATATATATATATCAGAGGATATTTTGTGAATAACTAATATATGTTGAATATTTGTAACAGAAACCACAGGCAGCTAAGGTTTCAAGCATGTTCGTTGGAACAAGGGAGAAATGTTTTGGCTGCAAGAATACTGTCTATCCAACAGAAAAGGTACAATAAGTTATCAATATTATAACAGTCAAGTTTTCGTTGGAACCGACTTTCATGTTTTATTACATTATATGTTATCTACAACAATATTTCACTATAACAGTCAAGTTATAGTTGGAACCAACTTTCTTATTTTGTTATATTATATGTTATCTATCACGAGATTTCGCTATAGTAGTCAATAGTATCTAGACAAACGATGTTATAGAGAAGTTTAACTCAAATAGTGGCGGATCTAGAAAACAACCTATAGCTTCACTAAGATATTTGACTATGAGCTAAGTTATTATTGTATATTTGCTTGAGGTCGTTGTAGATTTTCATTAACTTTAAATTCTAAATACACATCTGGATGTAAAAGAATCAAATTGGTTATTCTCTCTTCAGCCCCTGAGGTAACACATGATTCGATCCTGTGATTCAACTAAATCTATAACTTTTTCCTTCAACTATATATACATATACAAGAAATTCTAAGTTCTTGATTCGCCTCTGTCTATAGGTATCTGTGAATGGAACACCATACCACAAAAGCTGTTTCAAATGTACTCATGGAGGCTGTACAATTAGCCCATCCAACTATATTGCGCACGAGGGACGCCTCTACTGCAAGCATCACCATGTTCAACTGATCAAGGAGAAAGGAAACTTAAGCCAGCTTGAGGGCGATCACGACAAGAATTCATCAGTTAAAATAGCATAATCATAAAACTCCTAACAGTATATCATGTTAATTTTTTTCATCAAGAATATCAATAATGGCTATTCAATTAAGGATTAAGGACCTTAATTCCTTGAATGTACTTTTTGCTAGCTTGTTTTTCTCACTTCTTATTACGCAAATTTGATTCTGAATCAAGTGCAACTATTTAGCAAGTTCATTTGCAATTGTTTACCTTCCTAGTCACTAGATTGGTTAAGCCATTCTTAATTAACACATCATTAAATAATTATTTGTATAGTTTTGACTTGATACAAAATTTGAGAAAAAAAAAATCTTATGATCCGCAGGTAATTTAATGAAGTGCAAATAATATTATTCCATTAATTAGTGATTGTATTTAGGGATAAATGTTATTCATTACTAGAGACTATAGGCCTTACATAAATATTCGCCCTCCAATCATAATTTAATTTTTGTCCATAAGAAATCGTCTTATTAATTATTTTACATAATACTTAAATTATATAATCTTCTTATTAATTCAATATTTTTGCGTGATCTAGTTAATATATATATCATATTGATAAATAAGTTTTTTGAATAACATACTACATGAATATTAGAATGACTAATTAAATAATTACCTCTCAATTTCAATTATATGGTCTTGTCCAGTTACATGGGAATTTAAGAAAACATAGAATCATTTGAATTTTTTATAATTTAAAATATTTATCACGTTGGTATAAATATTAAAAAAAGCATGTCATCAAGATAAATTAGAAAATTTAAATTAATCTTTTTTAAATATAAAAATGATGTCTTTTATTTGTAACGGATTAATAAGAAATGAGTATCATATGAAGTGGAAAAAAAACATAAATATATGTCTATAAAGGATTTTTTTTTTAAAATGATATCTTTTTCCTAATGGACTAACAATGAAACGAATATCACGTGAAGTTCAAAAAATAAATTGTTAATATTAATAAGAGATTAGAAGTAGACACGTCTTCACGTTGAGGATATTTTTGAAATTTCAAACTTTTTAATGATGAATCCATTTCATGCCGAAAGTATTTTTAAAATATTAGTATTTATGCTTGGAAGTGTTTTGAAAACACTTTTCTATTTACAGTTTAATCCCACATTAATAAATTATTATTTTAAATATAATATTATATTATTTTTTTGATTAACTAAAAAAAATGTTTCATTTAACTTTGAACAAAAAGGTATTTAATGTTACATTAATATAATTTGTTGGGCTTGTAGCGTCTTATTGACATATGACTTTTCACCTTTTTTAACACTAAATTAACAATGTTAAAAATCAAGTAATTACAACCTATTAGACCCTTGATCTTGAACCTCAGCGCAGGCGTGTGGGCAGCATACGCGGACATGCGTGCAGGCAGTGTACGTGGGCATGCGCACAGGCGAGACAATGTCAAGTGCTTGGGTGATGGCAAGCAGCTTGACAAACGTGCAGGCACAGACGGGCGCAGACATGCGCGCAGACAGGCGCAGGCATGCGCAGGCGCAGGCACGAACAGACGCAGGCATGCGCGCAGAGGCGCAGGCATGCGCGTAGACAGGCGCAGGCATCCACGCAGATAGGCGCAGGCATGCGCGCCGACAGACGCAGGCGCGGGTAGGCGCAGGCACAAGGCATGCGCGAGATAGGCGCAGGCACAAGGTAGAGGGCATTGGCACGGAAGATGTTGGCAAAGTATTGGCATGACAATAGGCGAGAAATATTCTAAGTGTTGGACAAGGCATATGCACGGCACATGCAAGGCAGACACACGGCACATGGCAGGCGGCATGCGCGCGCGCGGATCACGCAGCGGTTATGAAACGTGCGCGGCATGCGCGATTTTGTTTAAAGAATATGATCCCATTGTAATGGCCAGCATGAGCCAATCCCGCCCTTTCCTTGTATAGCATTATAACTGCCTTTGGCAGACTTGTATATCATAGCAGAATGTGACTAAGGCAAATAGCTTAGAGAGCCTAGCTAAGCATTAGCCAAGTCAGTGAGCTTAGTTAGTGAGTAAGAGATTCTGCCTCAGTTTTGTAGTCCTTTGTATTATTGAGAATAATAAAAATCACACACGATGACTGGTGGAACTAAATACAATAAATTGAAGGATAGAGTTGCTACGCTGGAGGCACTGATCGGCTTGGCCGAGAATGTTGACGATGCGGCGCCCCTAGTCAGTCGCATCGATGGCTTGACCATGGAATTTGCTAGATTTCGTGAAAGCACGACAATGGGATTTGATGGGTCTCGCGAGGGCATCCTGAATCAGATCGAGGATCTGAAGAAGGAAAATGAGACTCTAACTTAAAAAGTTACGGTGTTGCGGAGGGCACTGGCCGGAATGAATGCGGGGCATGAAGTCGAACGTTCTAAGGTGAGAATTCCATGAGCAGACTCTAACCTTGGAAGTGACAGTGTTGCGGAGGGCACTGGCCGGACTGAATGCGGGGCATGAAGTCGAGCGTTCCAAGGTGAAAATCCCTGAACCAAAGGCCTTTACTGGTTTGAGATCAGCTAAGGAATTGGAGAACTTTCTTTACGACATGGAGCAATACTTTACTACAGCTCGTATACTGGACAATAACAAGTTGAGCATAGCCACAATGTACTTGGCTGGCGATGCAAAACTTTGGTGGCGGACCAGGGATGCGGACGATGCAAGTGCTGGCAGGTCAAGAATTGATTCTTGGACCAAGTTGAAGAAAGAAATGAGGGACCAATTCCTTCCTAGCAATGCCGGATGGGTTGCTAGGGACCGTTTGAAGAGACTAAGGCAGACCGGATCGGTTCGTGACTACATTAAGGAGTTTACTTAGGTGGATAAGCTATACAACTTCATCTCAGGGATGCAAGCATGGGCGCAGAACGAACTAAGGAGGCAGAACGTGAAAGACCTCCCTAGTGCAATTGCAGCGGCGAATTCGTTGGTGAACTTTCGTCCAACCCGTGGACCTTCTGAAACTTCCACTACTTCGAAGCCAAAGAGAAAGGCTGAGAAGAAGGGGGAATGGAAGAAGGAGGGGCGAAAGGAGGGTGCTGACAAGGGGAAAACTGTTGCCGATGCCGGAAGTTCCAGGAACAAGAAGGTGATGGACAATGGATATTGGACTTGTGGGGGAGCACATTTCGCCAGGAACTGCCCAAACCGAGATAGGGTAAACGCTATGCTTGTGAAGGATATGCAGGGAAATGAGGAAGGTGATGTGGTTGCTGCCTTGGCAAACCCATTGAGATTACTTTTGAATAACACCATTTCACTAGTAAATACTTTGGGGGAGTCGTCAAAGAACCCGCATGCTTCTTTGCTGCATATCGAGATGATGGTTGATAATAAAGTTGTGGTGGCAATGGTGGATACTGGAGCTACACACACCTTTATTGACGTTAAGCTTGCTGTGAAGTTTGGACTAAAATTGACAAAAAGTCCAAAGTTCATGAAGACTGTGAATCAAGTAGCCCAGCGGATAGAGGGAATGACCTATGACGTGCTGGTGAAGGCTGGACCTTGGGCGGGGAAACATAGTCTGATGGTGATTCCTCTGGGGGATTTCGACATGATTTTGGGGATCGATTTCCTGAGGAAAAATTGCTTTGTTCCTATGCCGCACATGGATGGAGTGATGGTGATGAAGGAACAAATGGGTGGCTTCATTAAAGCTGCCCATCCTTATGGTGAAGCGGAGAAGATGCAAAAGTACAAGAGCCCCATGATCTCTGCCATTTCAGTGGAGAAAGGCTTGAAGAGAGGTGATGAGACCTTTCTTGCTGCTTTAGTTGAGGTAAAGCCTGACGTGCAGGTGGAGGTACCAGATGCGGTGGTGAAGGTGTTGGGGGAATTCAAAGATGTGATGCCTCTCAAATTGCCTAAGATGTTGCCACCAAGGAGGGATATTGACCACAAGATAGAGTTACTTCCGGGATCAGTGGCCCCTGCTCAAGCTCCTTACCATATGGCTCCCAAGGAGTTAGCTGAGTTGAGGAAGTAGTTGAATGAGTTGCTGGATGCAGGACTAATTCTGCCCTCAAAGGCTCCTTATGGCGCACCCGTTTTGTTTCAGAAGAAGCAGGATGGATCGATGAGGATGTGCGTTGACTACAGGGCCCTGAACAAAGTGACGGTGAAGAATAAGTATCCGATCCCATTGGTACAGGATCTCATGGAGTTGGACTTAAGGTCGGGGTATTGGCAGGTTAGAATAGCTGAGGGGGATGAGGCAAAAACTACGTGTGTAACTAGGTACGGTTCATACGAGTTTCTTGTAATGCCGTTTGGGTTGACAAACGCCCCGGCAACATTTTGCAATCTAATGAACAATGTGCTGTTGGAGTATCTTAATGACTTTGTGGTAGTCTACTTAGACGACATTGTGATTTATAGTCGCTCACTGGAGAAACATATAAACTATCTTAAGATTGTATTGTCTCGGTTGCGGGAGTACAAGCTCTATGTGAAGATGGAAAAGTGTGAGTTTGCTCAACAAGAGATAAAGTTCCTTGGGCACTTGGTGAGTAAGAATCAAGTGAGGATGGCCCAAGAAAGGTGCAGGCTATCGTTGACTGGCAGGTACCGCGGAACGTGAAGGAATTGAGATCATTCCTTGGGTTGGAAAACTACTACTGCAAGTTCATTGTGGGATATTCGACAAAGGCAGCTGCGATGACTGATTTGTTGAAGAAAGACGAGGCGTTGGAATGGACTGACAAGTGTGAGAGTGTGTTCAACTTGTTAAAGAGGGCCATTGCTTCTGAACCTATACTGAAATTGCCGAATTTTGAATTGCCTTTCGAAGTCCACACGGATGCATCAGACAAAGTCGTAGGAGGTGTGTTGGTGCAGGAAGGCCATCCAGTGGATTTTGAAAGCAGAAAGTTGAGTGATGCAGAACAAAGATATTCTACTCACGAGAAAGAGATGGTGGCAGTGGTACATTGCTTGCAAACATGGCGAGTGTATCTGCTGGGAACAAAGTTCGTCGTGAGGACGGACAATGTTGCAAATACCTATTTCAAAAAGCAACGAAAGTTGAGTCCCAAACAGGCTCGATGGCAAGAGTTCTTGGCGGAGTATGACTTCATGTGGGAGCATAAGCCAGGGAGACACAATCAAGTTGCCGATGCATTGAGTAGACAAGAGGTATTTGCTGCAGTTTATTCAATTTCTCACTTAGAGTCTGATTTTGTGGAGAAGATTAGGCTCTGTGCTACTAACGATTCATTATACATCAAGTTAATGGGTCAAGTGAAAGATGGGACAGTGAGGAGGTACTGGATCGAGGACGATCTACTCCATTTTAAAGGAGGGAGGATCGTGCTGCCTCAAGGTGGTGGATTGCGTAAGCAGCTCATGAAAGAGGTGCATGATACTACATGGGCTGGTCATCCAGGGGTGGAAAGGATGCTGCTATTGCTGTCTCGTGTGTATTTCTGGCCGAAAATAAAAGATGATATTGAGGCATATGTCAAAACTTGCCTAGTGTGTCAATTGGACAAAACTGAGCACAAGAAAGAAGCAGGGTTGTTGCAGCCCCTGCCTATTCCTGAAAGGCCATGGATGTCGGTTTCAATGGACTTTGTTGGCGAGTTTCCAAAGGTAGACGGTATGGCATCTGTTATGGTTGTGGTTGACAGGTTTTCAAAGTACGCTATTTTTGTTGCTGCTCTAGTGGTGTGTTAGTCTGATGTTGCTGCTGAGTTATTCTACAAGAATGTGGTTAAGTTCTTTGGTGTGCCAAGTGATATCATTAGTGACAAGGATACGCGGTTCACGGGTCGGTTTTGGACAGCTTTGTTCAATATGATGGGGACTGACTTGAAGTCTCTACGGCGAACCATCCCCAAACTGATGGGCAGACCGAAAGGATTAATCACTTGCTGGAGGAATATTTGAGGCACTTCGTGACAGTGAGCCAAAGAAACTGGTTGGATTTGTTGGACAGTGCACAGTTTTGCTACAACTTGCACAAGTCCTCGGTGACGAAAATGAGCCCCTTTGAGTTAGTCTTGGGAAGGCAGCCTATGACTCCACTTGATGTGGCCAAATAGAGGAACCATGGAAAGTATCCTGCTGCATACCGCTACGCGAGGGAGAAACAAGAACTGTTTGCGGAGGCGTAAGACAGTTTACGCAAAGCCCAGAAGCAGATGTTGAAGTATGAAAACCAGCATAAAAGAGCATTGGGGTTCAATGTTGGCGACAAGGTGTTGCTAAAGCTTACTCCTCAGATTTGGAAACAAATCACAAGTAAGTTTAGGCACCGTGGGTTGATTCCAAAGTATGATGGGCCGTTTGAAGTGGTCCAAAAGGTGGGAGAAGTTGCTTACAAGCTGAAGTTGCCTGAAAGATTGCGGTTGCACCCAACTTTTCATGTGAGTTTCTTGAAGCCTTATTATGAGGATGCTGATGACACAGATAGAAACCAGTCCAAACGGGTGCCGGCTGTGGTGCGCACACAGTGGGATGCCGAGATTGAAAGGATACTGGATCATCGGGTGTTGGGCGCCAAGACAAATAGGCGGACAGAATTTTTGATTCAATGGAAAGGGAAGCATGAAGCTGATGCTACGTGGGAGAAAACTAAGGATCTTTGGCAGTTCGATAAGCAGTTGGAGGACTACCTTAAAACAGCCTCAACGAGGACGTCGAGTTCAACTAGTGGGGGTGGTTTGTTAAACCCCTGATCTTGAACATTGGCGCAGGCGTGTGGGTAGCATGCGTGCAGGCAGTGTACGCGGGCATGCGCACAGGCGAGGCAATATCAAGTGCTTGGGTGATGGCAAGCAGTTTGACAAACATGCAGGCACAGGCGGGCGCATGCATGCGCGCAGATAGGCACAGGTATGCGCAGGCGTAGCCACGGACAGACACAAGCATGCGCGCAGGCGCAGGCATGCGCGCAGGCGGACAGGCGCAGGCATGCGCGCAGAGGCGTAGGCATGCGTGCAGAGGCGCAGGCATGCGCGCAGACAGGCACAGGCATACGCGCAGACAGGCGCAGGCATGCGCGCCGACAGACGCAGGCGCGGGTAGGCGCAGGCACAAGGCATGCGCGAGATAAGCGCAGGCACAAGGCAGAGGGCATTGGCACGAAAGATGTTGGCAAAGCATTGACATGAAAATGGGCGAGAAATATTCTAAGTGTTAGACAAGGCATATGCACGGCACATGAAAGGCAGACACACGGCACATGGCACGCAGCATGCGCGCGCGCGGATCACGTGGCAGTTATAAAACATGCGCGGCATGCGCGATTGTGTTTAAAGAATATGATCCCAAGATCCCAATGTAACGGCCAGCATGAGCCAATCCCGCCCCTTTCCTTATATAGCATTATAACTGCCTATGGCAGACTTGTATATCATAGGCAGAATGTGACTAAGGCAAAGCAGCTTAGACAACCTAGCCAAGCATTAGCCAAGTCAGTGAGCTTTCATTCGAGTTAGGAGTGAGAGATTCTACCTCAGTTTTGTAGTCCTTTGTATTATTATGAGAATAATAAAAAGGTTGGGCATTGCCCGTAACTCTGTGTGTGTTCTTTCATTGCGTTGAACGATCCAAAGTGAAAAAAGTGGGCGTTGTGTAGGCTGAAGTTGGCGTGTAGGCCGACTGCCGCGCAGTGTTGGTTTGATTCCGCAAAATTTTGAAAAACCACCCCTGCGACACAACCCAACTAAAAGATTCAAAACCCGGCCATTATCCCATTGTTAAATATCTACCATATAGACTTTCTAGACCCTTCATTTGCATCTTCCATGTTTTTTCTCAAAAAATCTCTAATAATCTCTTCCTTCTGGAAGACCTTCTCTTCATCTTCCTTCTTTGAAGTGGATTTCGATCTCCCTCTGATGTCCAGCTTTCATTTTGTCAACAGCTTCACAACAGTGCGCCTCTTTTTCTTCCTCCATACTTTTTATATTTTCCTTCGTGTTTCTCATGTCTATTCCTGGTGTTAGATGACAGATCTGTTTTAATCAATTTCTCAATTAATCGAGGATCTAACGTCTCCTTCTAAATTTGTATCATATAATTCATTTAGAGGTTTTTTCTCTCTTTTGTAATAGTATTAATTTCTCTTTTGGAGTTACAAGTGGAAGTTGTACAGGAGACGAGTCAAATCTTGTTGAAATCCCTCTTTCATGACGAAATTGAAGCCTTAGCTCTTCGATCCTTCATCTTTTCTAAGATTCTTGACAAGAAGCCTGCGATCATCATCATCTTCTTTCTCCGACGTAACTAGGGTTTATATCAGTGTTACTATTTCGATTGACGTTGGCTAACTCCAATTTACGTCGACGAACTTGTTCTTCCCACTCTCTCCGGCAAATTCACTTTCATAGTTCATCGAAAAATCTATTTTCTGATTCCACAGAAAATTTTCGCCGGTACTTTCTCTTTGATTTCCACCATTATCTAAGTGTACTTTCGGTCCTGGCTAGATCCATTTACGTCGACGACAATAATTTTAAATTGACTCATTCTTCATTTACGTCAGTAACTCAATACATTTTTATGACTAAGAAATACGAAGAAACCAGACAAGAACCAATGCCCAAAAAATCAAAGTTGCCAGATTCAGATCTCATCGGAGCTTCCACCAAAAATCAAGATATCAACCAAAAATTGCCAAAATCCCCGTGAACTCTAACCCTTGACTGATTTTTTCTGTATCATTTCCTCTTCTGATATTATTGCTTGTTCAGTTTGATTATTTACTTCTTTTTATCATTATTGTTCTTGATTTTTTTGCTTACTGGTATTGTTGTTAATTTTACTTACTTTTATTACCCTTGAGTTTTGTTGTTTGCATATTGTAGAGGTTTCCCTGCTTGACTTGTTTATTTGCTATAATAAATTGACTTTGTTAGAGAGTTTTTTAGTTGCTCAACATTTACTATTTTCTAATATATTCCTCCCCTGTTACATGCGGTTTTGCATGTTGTAGTTGCTTTGAATTTTTGTATATTTGATTTTTCGATTATTGTAAAGTGTACTTTATACTTATTGATTTGTAGGTTTTTCGATTATTGTAGATTGTACTTTATATTTACTATTTTGTATCATTGGGCGATTATTTTTGGGAGACCGTATATAGTTTGTTGAGTTTTTAGTTCTTAGTGTAGTTTAATGGTGTTAGGGTCTGATGGTGGATACGGGTCATGTCGTCGATTGTGGTTGGAGGCAAAGGGTGGTAGTGGTAAAAGAGGCACAAACTTACTTAAGTTGAGAGTAAGGTCATGGAATATAGGATCATTTACAGGGAAATCCATAGAGCTAGTGAAGAGTCTTAAGAGGAGACAAATTAATATAGCGCCTGTTCAGGAGACTAGATAGGTAGGCATCAAAGCTCGGGACGTAGATGAGTTTAAGTTATGATACTCGGGTACTCGAGTGCTTCTAGGGATAGATATGAAGTAGGTATCCAGTAGATGAGGACCTTAGGGAATATGTGGTTGAGTTTAGCAGGATTAATGATAGGATGATGTCTATTAAACTTGTGGTTGGTAGGCATATAGTGAATGTGGTTATATTAGTGTCTATGCACCTCAAGTAGGCCTACATAAGAAAGTCAAAAAACTTTTTTGGGAAGATTTGGATGATGTTGTGAGAGGCATACTAGAGACAGAAAAAATCTTTATTGGGGGAAAATTAATAGGCATATCGGAGCTACCTTTAGCTGGTTTGAAGATGTTCATAGAGGCTTTGATTTTAGGGAGAGCAGTGGAGGTGGGATGTCTCTCTTGAATTTTGTCAAAGCCTTTGAGTTAGTTATTGCTAACTTATGTTTACCGAAGAGGAAAAATCACCTGATTACTTTTCGTAATACAATAGCTAAGACTTAGATTGATTACTTACTTCTTCGAAAGTACAATAGAAACTTTTGTAAAAATTATAAACCCCACTTATGTGGTTGTACTAATTGGTTTAATTTTTATGCAAATAAAGCAGATAATTTGTTGAACGAAGCTCAAGCTCATGGAGTTGTTGATATTGATTCAAGTGCTGAAGTTTTTTGGCACAATATAAAAAAGGGAGAAGACCCTATAGACCAAAGGACGAACAAAATATTAAATCAAATAATAAGAAGGTGGAAGAAGATTGCGTAATGAATGAAGTAGGAATGAGTGGTAACCATGTATTGATGTGGCAGATATGGGAACCTTGTCTACTGCCTGTTGGATCATGTCCGAGCCAATTAATTCAGTCTCTCCAACATCGAACTAATCGATCGACGACCTACACTTCCTGCCATATAATGCTTGCAGTACATCTTAAAGTTCATGAGAAAAATTATCCAACTCATGACCTTGAGTTGGCAACAGTGGTATTCACCCTTAAAATCTGGAGTTACTATTTGTATGGGATACATGTGGATGTGTTCATTGATAATAAAAACTTACAGTACATGTTCAGCCAGAAAGAGCTCAACCTGCAGCAGAGGAGATGGCTGGAGTTGCTTGAGGATTATGACATGAGAATTCTCTACCACCCAGGTAAGACTAATATTGTTGCTGATGCTCGTAGCAGGATGTCTATGGGTAGCACTGCCTATGTGGAGGAAGGAAAGAGAGAATTAGCCAAGGAGGTGCATAGATTGGCCCAATTAGGAGTGCAACTTGAGGAGAACAACGAAGGTGGGGTCAATATCCAGAATGAGTCTGCTTTGTCTTTGGTGTCAGAAGTGAAAGAAAAGCAAAACCAAGACCCTGTCGTACTCCAAGTAACAGAATCGATTCACAAGCAGAAGGTGATGGTTTTCTCCAGAAGGGGAGATGGGGTATTGAGATATCAAGGGAGATTGTGTGTACCTGATATTGATGGTGTTCGAGATAGAATTATGGCCGAGGCTCATAACACGAGGTATTCCATTTATCCTGGCTTCACCAAGATGTACCACGACTTGAGGAAAGTCTATTGGTGGAATGGGACGAAGAAGAAAATTGCTGAATTTGTTTCCAAGTGTCCCAATTACTAACAGGTCAAGGTTGAATAGTATAAACCATGTGGGTTAGCTTAGACCTTTGAAATTCTGAAGTGGAAATGGGAAGTGATCAATATGGATTTCATTACCTGCTTACCCAAATCTCGAAAGCAGCATGATTTGATATGGGTGATCGTTGATAGGATGACGAAATCAGCCTACTTTTTGATGGTTAAGACAACTTATACAGCTGAGGAGTATGCCTGATTTTACATTCGTGAGATTGTGAGGTTACATGGGGTTCCCTTGTCCATTATCTAGGACAGAAGAGCTCAGTTCACCTCTCAATTTTAGAGATCTTTCTAGAGAGGATTGGGTACGAAGGTAAATTTGAGCATAAGAGTGACAGAATTGATAGAGCGAAATCTAATTCCCTAGCTAGGTTTGATTTTTTACCCACAGACAGATGGGCAAGCAGACCGTACCATTCAAACCTTAGAGGATATGTTGAGGGCATGTTTTATCGACTTCCAGGGAAATTAGGATGATCATCTACCATGGATTGAGTTCGCATACAATAATAGTTATCATGCCAGCATTCAGATAGCCCGTATGAGGCATTATATGGGAGGAGATATAAATCACTGATTGGCTGGTTCGAGGTGGATGAAGCTGAGTTAATTGGGTCTGATCTTGTACACCAGTCTATAGAGAAAGTGAAAGTCATTAGGGAAAGGTTAAAGACAGCCCAGAGTCACCAGAAGTCATATACGAATGTGAGAAGAAGAGACTTAGAGTTTGAAGTAGACGATTGGGTGTACTTGAAGGTGTCACCCATGAAGGGTGTCATGAGATTTGGTAAGAAAGGGAAGCTGAGTCCATGCTATATCGGGCCATACCAGATTACAAGATGGATTGGGAATATCGCTTATGAGTTAGACTTGCCTTCTGAGCTAAATGGAGTTCACCCGGTGTTTCATGTATCTATACTGAAGAAGTGCTTGGGAGATCTAGCCTTAGCAATTCCTGTGGAGAGTACGAGTGTGAAGGATAACTTACATATGAGGAAATTCTAGTCCAGATCCTTGACCGATAGGTTCGTAAGCTGAGCAATAAAGAGATAACCTCCGTTAAAATCTTATGGAGAAATTAATTTGTTGAGGAAGCTACGTGGAAAGCTGAGGAAATGATGAAACTCAAATACCCGCATCTATCATGCCAAGTGATAATGATGTTGAAGGTAAATATTCTTATCCTTAGCATTTTCGGATGCTTCTTTTCATTTAGTTGATGCCTTGCTTTATTCTATTCCCGAATCAAAGACAAAGATAGATAGTTGATGGATAGCGAGAGTTCGAGTGTTCCCGAGTGAGGAATATTCGTGTCTTCGTCCGACCTTTACTCATCATTCAAGGACGAATGATTCCAAGGGAGAAATGATGTAACACCCCTTAAAATTATCAAAACGCCCCTAAAATGCACCATACGCACAACACGTCTTCCAAAGCTCCGATGGGAAATTTG
>DF362108.1:5339-42026 GCA_000787875.1 Solanum virginianum
TCCTAAATATCCTGTAGCCTCCTGTTTATAGATGTGGGGCCCAACACACCGATAAATAAGACTCTACTAGACACGGTCTATAGACACTCCGAGGATGAACCTCTCTAATACCACTTCTGTCATGACCCAAACCCGTGGACCGTGACTAGTGCCCGGATGGGCACCCAAACACAATCCCAAAACCAAATTTTAGATAGCTAGCTTACGCAAACACAAGTATCAAACCTATCATCAAAGCTGATCAAACATATTCAAACTTTTAAGGAAGTTTCCAGACAGGTTAACTTATACTTCTCAGATTATCCAAAAATGACATGCATATCAAAAATTATTAACAGAATCCAAATGGAATCAACAGAATATCATATCTGCATATATGGGCCGACAAGGCTGCTATGGCGGGTAAAACCGCCTATCAAACATATTATGCAGGTTTATTTAGACAAACGAGGCACAACCCACATGTGTATATGTCCACAGACCTCTAACAGACTGACAAAATCATAAGACGGGACAGGGTTCGGTCGTACCCCTGAATAGATATATATACATATAATGCAACAAATGAAAGTACACATACAAACCAAAAGTGGGCTCCGAAATAGGGGACCACTTCAAACCGCAAAAGGATATCCTAAGCTGATGAGTCACCCAACTGTGTGTTAGAACCTGCGGGCATGAACGTAGCCCCCGAAGCAAAGGGGGTCAGTACGAAATACATACCGAATATGTAAAGCAGAATGTAAAGAATACTTATTTGCAAAATACCTACATCATGCCTAACGGACAGAACCGGTGGTGACCTTCAGATCATATGCCATCCACCACATGTCGCCAGAAATTTCAAATCTCTGAAATCTCCATCACATAATATAAACATAAGATAAGTGAGCCAGGGAAGACCACTGCACTCACAAGCCATAATGCCAACATATCAAAAGCCCAGAGCCTTATAAACCCAGTCTAAGCAAAGCCAGCCAATGGGCAAACCCATCTGCCGTATACAACCTAACATCATAATGTATATATATATATATATATATCATAATGTGCACGACAACAATCGGCCGAAAAACTGGTGAACAATATCATACTAGGCACGAGCAGAGTCATGAGTGATCATATGCACAAAATTATTATCAAAAATCCAAAAGATATGTAAAATATCTATATTTTAAATCAAAATAATACTTTCTACAAATTCTTTTAAGTATTATCAAAATCGCGTAAAAGGGCGATGTGGGACACATGGCCGGTGGGAACCCAAACTGGCCTAACCTACGAGAAACGTACTCACCCTAGATCATTGATACTCTTACGAATCATTTCAAAATAGTTTTCGAGGCAATCCGAGCTTTCTTTCAAAAGTTACGAACATTTATAGTTTTCAAATTCATTAAAACATAAATTCTTGCAACTTTTATCAAACTTTTAAATATTCTTGCAACTTATAATTTTTTTTTAAAAAAACATAGGAAACAATATTAGGACAAATTTATGTAAGTGGGCCAAGGAACAAAGACGGACCATACATAAGCTCGGATAGCGGGAATAGAGTTCCCTCGGGGATCATATCAAAGCCTAATTTGAACTAGGACATGCCAAAAGGAAAGGGGGTGCTTAAATACCTTAATCACTTCTCCAAATTAATCCAAACGCAAACGCGATCCAACTTATGCTTCTGGGTGTCTAATGTCGACAGTTAATTTATAACAATATCCCACAATTAGCTAAAGATTTCTTGAGCGCCAAATTCCAAGTTGTATTTAAATTCTATGAAAAATTTGGCAACATTTTTCCTTAAAATAAACCACCCTGAGAATTCATCTCAGCTCAAATTAATCAACAGCAACAACAACAACAACAACCCAACAACCTTAACAAGCATTTCAAATGGTATTGCAACAACAAATACACTAAATATCATCATGTTATCACACTTAACAAAAACTGGACAACATGCTTATATACACATTTAGATGATATCCAAGGATTTCTTCACCTTCCAATGACCGTATTATACCAAATAAACATCCAATGTAAACTCCCAACACAACCTAACATTATGCTACATACATAGACCCAATTCGGCCCCAACATTTTTACATATACATATAAATTATTTTCCACTACTCTCTTCACTCTACAATGATCATGTTATGCTACTAAATACCAATTTATAATTCCAACACAATACAATACAATTCAACATATACTACACCACACGGTTTCATCACCCATACACACAACTCACTTCCCACTTTCAAGTTTCCATGATTTTCTTTCATTTCAACATAATACAACATACATAGAACCTTAATAACACATAAAACAAAATAAATGCTTACCTTATAACTTTAACCTCTTCAATTAAGCTAGGGTTCCAATTCTTGAGGAAAGAAGTGTTTTCTCACCCCAACAACCTCATCAAGCTACTAAAGAGACCCCATATAGTAGATTTGTAACATCAAAATAAATTTGAAATGGAAGAAAATGAATTTTGAATTTCCAAGGGGTTGGCCGAGGGTTTCTTTAGGTTTTCTTAACTTGTTCTTGATTTTTGGTAAGTTTGGAAAATGTCTAGATGATAAGAAAACCTTACACGCCTCTTTATATACATAGGTATATAAATGTAACACAACTTGCCAAGTGTACCACACTTGGTCCAATTAAGATCCAACACAAGTCAAGTGGGTCCCACCTTATCTTCAAGAACCTTCTTTTAAAAATTTCACTTTGGCTCCAAACTTTCCAATAATACCACTTTGGTCCTAAAATTTCCAATATTGCTACTTTGGTCCCCAAACTTATCTAGTTGCTCAAATACAAAAAAATACGGGTTCTAAGACACCATCTTCCCTATTGGGAGAAAACCTCCACTTTAACATCTATCATCAAGGCCTTCAACTCTAGCAAGGTGGGGTCAAGATCTTATTTTGCCTTTACATCCTCAATCAAGGAATATTTAGAACCATCAACCACCACTACACCATTATCAACTTTATCCAAACTAACCCCCAAGCTAGCCAACCGGTGAAACTCTCTAGCCACCTTCTTGCCACCATCATCAACATGAGAAAGACTATCCATTGACACTCTACTTAGAGTATCGACCATAATATTAGCTTTGTCGGGTTGATAATGCACACTCATATTGTAATCTTTAAGGAGCTCTAACCATCTTCTTTGTCTCAAGTTAAAAGTTTTTTGGGTGAACACATATTGAAGACCCTTGTGATCGGTAAACACATCAACATGAACCCCATACAAGTAGTGATGCAACATTTTCAAAGCAAATACTACGACCGCTAATTCAAGATCATGGGTGGGATAATTCTTCTCATGCACCTTACGTTGCCTATAGGCATATGCTATCACCGTAACATTTTGCATCAAAACACACCCCAAACCAATTCTAGGGGCATCACAATATACCACAAACCCTTCCGGTAGAGCCAAGATAGGAGATGAGACAAGCTTATCTTTCAAGGTTCGGAAACTTTTTTCACATTCATCGGTCCATACAAATTTTACCTTCTTTTGGGTCAACATTTTCATAGGGGAAGCAATAGAAGAGTACCTATTTATAAACCTCCAGTAATAACCCACCAAACCCAAGAAACTCCTAATATCCGATGGAGTTAAAGGTCTAGGCCAATTTCTAATTACCTTCATCTTCTTAGGATCCATAATAATGCTATTACCTTACACTGCATGCCCTAGAAAAATAACCTCTTTCAACCAAAACTAACATTTTTCATATTTAGTATACAACGTCTCCTCCCTCAAGATTTGCAACACCACTATTAAGTGATTCACATGCTCCTCCTTACTATGGGAATAAATCAAAATATCGTCAATAAGAACCATCACAAACAAGTCAAGGTAGGGTTTAAAGACTCTATTCATGAGATCCATAAATATAGTCGGTGCATTAGTCAATCAAAAGGACATAGTCACAACCTAAAAGTACACATACCTAGTCCAGAAAGCCATCTTGGAAATATCACACTCCCGCACTTTCACTTGGTGATACTCAAACTGAAGATCAAGCTTAGAAAAGTGACTAGCCTTTTGAAGTTGATCAAAAAGGTTATCAATCATTATTAAAGGGTACTTATTCTTTATGGTAACCCAATTAAGTTGCCGGTAATCAATGCACATTCTAACAGAACCATCATTTTTCTTCACAAATAACACTGTTACACCCCCAGGTGACTTACTAGATCTTATAAAACCCTTCTCCAGCAAATCTCTCAATTTCTCCTTTAACTCTTTCAATTCAGACGGGGACATAAGGGGGAATAGAAATAGGATTGTGTATCGGGACAAAGGTCTATACCAAAATCTATTTCCCTTTTGGGAGGAAAATCAGGGAGCTCATCGAAAAAGACATCAATAAACTCATTAACCACAAGAACTGACTCAATAGGAAGGACTTTAGACTCAACATCCCTAACCCTCATAAGATGATAGAGATAACCATTAAAAATCAACTTTTGGGCTTTAAGACAAGAAATGAATCTACTCTTGACCACTAGACCATGACTTTTCCACTCAAGGATGGGCTCATTAGGGAATTAGAATTTAACCCTATAGGTTTTAGAATCACTAGAAGAATATATCCATGCAATCAATCCATCCCAAGAATGAAATCAAAATCCACCATATCTAATTCAACAAAATCACAAGGCAAGCCTTTATGCAAATGAACACGAAACAATTTCTATAGACTCTTTTAGCAAAACTAGGCTCACCAACGGGGGTTGACACTTCATAAGGTTCACATAATAATTCAAGACTAACATGAAGCTTTTTGGCAACAAAAAGAGTACTAAAAGAAAGAGTGGCACCTGGGCCTATCAATGCATACACATCAAAATAAAAAATCTTTAACATACTCATGAAGCACCATGCCAAGTCTAGTGATCCCTAGAGAGGTATGGTTGAAAACATAGACCATCATCCTCATAATCCATAGTATCCCATAGACATAGTCTCGACTCATAATCCATTGTGCCACACTTAAACCGATCAAACAATCTCTCAGATGGTACTTTCCACACTTGTAGCACGAAGGAGAAGCTTGAACACCAACATCCTTACCTTTCTTTTGAGCATATAGGCAATCAACAATCTTGTGGCCTATCTTGCCATACCGATAGCATACACCCATGTTCCTCTAAGATGTGTCACTATAGTTTCTCCCACATTTTGGGCACCTAAGATGAGTCATCCCACCATTGCCACCTTTAATTTTGGCCTTTCTTCTCCCTTCCTTTGAGGCCACCGGGTAATCTCTCATCTTATGCCCAATACCACTACACTTGAAATAACCCCCAACTTCTAGCAAACACCTCCCTTGATGTTTCTTGCTACACCTTTGACAAGTGATAAAAGGGATCCTTTTCTTTGTGTACTAGGGCACCATTAGACTAGCAGAAGATTAAGCACCCTCAACTCAAGCTCTTCTAGCCTTCCTTTTCCCCCTCTTATCATTTAGAATCTCAGGGGCACCCATCTACTGGTTGAGTTAAGCAGTCACAGCTTTGGCAAATAGCCATAAAGAATTAAAAATCTCTACATTCGATAGGTCATCATCTTATTCACTACCCTGAGTAGCTTGAGATATTTTTTGAAACATAACGGTTAACAATCAGGAATAAGTCTTAGAGGACTTAACTCTATCACATGACATAGATCATGAAGAAGTGAAACATTTTCTAAAATGCCTCATAGCCTACCATTCATAGTTGTGGCGGGCTTCACAACCATGAATAAGACTCTAATCAATGTGGTATATTGGATTCCAAGGACCATTAACAATCTAGTGCTCTGATTCCAAGTTTGTCATGATCCAAGGCTAGATCCTAGACATAACACAACAAATGGGAACTCGAAGGGACCTAAACAAGTCTTTTGGCATATCAATCATACATCCTTGGTTGCGGAAGCAAAGTATATAACAACAAGAGATATAATAAAAAGTGAAACGGGACTAAGGGAAGTTTTTAATAATCAATTAAGCATTGAAGAGTCAAAATCAAGCATAAGTACATCATAATATTAAAAAACACCTCTAACATGGAATGGAGCGGGGGCCAACACACTTTTCGGCCTCACCCTCATAGTAGCAAATTTTTTATATAGAGAAGTCTAAAAATAGCAAGAGTAATAAAGATAGTGTCCTCGGACTTGAGGACTCACCAAAGCTTGCTTCAAAGGATCGTACTAGCTACGTGGAGGATGATCAAATGGTGCTCCGGTCCCTACATGGTAATATCATGTAGGTGCCTCAAAGGATTATACTAGCCATGTGGAGGATGATCAAATGGTGCTCCAGTCTCTACATGGTAATATCATGTAGGCATAGAGTATGTGTTACTACGTTTTAATGTACTAAGTATGTCGGATGCAATGCAACAAGACTATGACACCCCGTAACTTTATGCCCTTGTATATCCATGTTTTAAGACTTATTTGGTTAGGTTGTGGGTGTATTAGGTTCATGGGAGACTCCTAGTACCTAAATGAGTTCAAGACTTCCCAAAAAGTTGAGTTTTGGGCAATGGTTCATGCAAGGGTCAACCTTAAACTAGCATAACTTTTAGCACATTTAGAACTGGGTAGATCATGATATGTCAAATGAATGACCTTTGAGTTAGCTTTGTAACGCACTTTTTCACTTCATTCCAAGGTTGGAAGAAGGAGTTATGATTGTTGTCGTGAGGCCCTTTCATGCAGTGTTGTCACACGGGCAGCTTGCCTGCTAGTGTGCCATTGGAGGGGCCGTATGGGTCTCTTCAGGTTGGATAAGGCCATTTTTGGCCTAAGAAAGGTGATGTAGCCAGTAGAACTAGTCGTGTAGCTTGCCACTGACCATGTAGAGGGATCACAAGGTGTGTCAAGGAGGCTTGTTGGGCATGGGAAAGAATGTTGCTAAGGGTGGTGCACCACCACAGGCACTCTTGACGGGTCATTTGTAGGGGAAGACTCATGTGGCCTAGGTGTAAGGTGGCCAGGTCTCATTTTGGCAGCCAAGTGTGGTGCAATGGACTATCAATCAAACCGTGAGCCATCAAACATCCCGTGAGGTGGTCCGTCAAAGTGACGAGACGTCAATATTTCTAATTTTCCCAACTTCTATTTTTTTTAACTAAGGCACTTCACATGGGCACTCCATATGACCCATGGAGTGCCACACAGCTAGTCAAGTTTCTAGTGAGATGACACTTTGCCAATTTTTCCATCCATTCACTTATGGCGTCTTTATAAATTTTAATTACTCTAATTCCCTTATTAGAATTCCAATGTTATCTTAGCCTTTCTAAAAGACCTAAACAATATTCCAAAGGATCAAAATTATTACTCTCATCTCTAATACACTCTCTATTATCTCAAAAGCCTCCATTAAGCTCCAATTCAATTTCAAGGAAACCCAAGAACAAGATTAGATTCAAAGATCATTTCCAAGCCTCCATTCTTCCCAATCTTAATTACAAGCAATCTAGGCCTAAGGTATATGTGTTTCTTTCATGGGTTCCTTTCACCTATGATACCTAACCTTCCTTTTACTCAAAATTGCATAATTTAAAGTTGATTTACAAAAGGGTCTTGATTATTATGAAATTCACTGCACACTAAGTTAAAGCTATGTGAACTTGTGATTGTTTGTTATGTTTTGAGCTATAAACCCTTGAAATATTGTAGGATTTGAGGAGGGGTTTTGATGTATGTTTCTTGAGGGTGTGGAAAGGTGTTGATTTATGATTTTACAATGGATTTTCTTATATGATTTCATCTCTATATTTCATACTTTTATACTAAAATTACACATCACCTAAGTGTTTGATAAAATATATAGTTTCTAGAGGTGTTTGTTGGACATGTTTTCTATCTATGACATAAGTTTAACTCTTGTCTTTTGACCATGATATTGTGCAAGCTTTTCCTTTAGCCCTGGTTTCCCCTCTTCTTTTATCTTTACTGCTTGATTTGTTGCTTCCACGACAAACAATGTGTGAAGATGCTTTATGAGGCTTGCTTGGGGTCCCTTTGGTTTCCCCTTACACCATGTCACATCTAGTTCTTAGGCTTGGGTCATGACAAACCTAGTATCAGAGCACTAGGTTGATATACCCTCAGAGTCCAACACACCGCTTTGATTAGAGTCCTATTCATGATTGTGAAACACGCTATGGATATGAATAAGAGGCTATGAGATGTTTTTGGTAATGTTTCCCTTCTTTATGTTCTAAGTTGTGTTATAGAGTTGTGGTAAGTTTTTCCTCCCTAACGATTTACTCTTTGCTATGCTAGATTATGCCAAACACTAGAGGAAGATGGGCCCAAACTCTCGAGGAGAAACCTTCCAATGATGAGTTTTGGGATGCTCTCACCATGCATGCCCAAGTTGTGGCCAACCAAATCAATCAAGGGGCCCAAGCCCCTCATGCTACTACCTCAGGAGCTAGAGTAAGAGACTTTATGAGGATGAATCCTCTGATTTTCTATGGATCAAAGGTTGATTAAGACCCACAAGAGTTTATTAATGAGGTCTACAAAATCTTGAATATCATGGGTGTTGGGCCGAATGAAAAGGCGGAGTTGGCGGTGTACCAACTCAAAGGGGTAGCTCAAATATAGTATGATCAATGGAAGGGTGAGAAGGGGGTTGGTAATGTGGTGCAGGCAGAGTTGGCAGTATACCAACTCAAGAGGGTAGCCAAAATTTGGTATGATCAATGGAAGGGGGAGAAGGGAAATGGTTATGTGATACTTTGGGAGGAGTTCAAATTGGATTTCCTTAATTGGTTTTTCCCTCTTGAGCTTAGGGCATGATTTCATCTCTAAATTGCATGGTCTTTTACCCCCATTTCATACCATTCAAGTAATTGGTTTTTCCCTCTTAAGCTTAGAGAAGCAAAGTTGGTGGAGTTTATGAACTTGAAACATGGTGCTACTAGTGTAAGGGAGTATGCCCTCAAGTTTAATTAACTTTCAAAGTATGTTCCTCATTTTTTGGCCTATCCTAGATCTAGAATGAATAAATTTGTGATGGGGGTCTCCGACTTGGTAAATGTAGACTGTCGGTCTGCCTTGGTAATTAGTGACATGGACTTGTCTTGGTTGAAGACATATGTTGAACAAATGGAGAAGGAGAAGTTAAGAAAGAAGAGGGGCCATGAGGCCAAGAGGACCCGTTTGGAGGTAAGTTCCAAAAGGGTACTAGATTTCATCAAGGCCAAGGATCTCATCATGCTACTAATAGGGGGTTTGTCAATGACCTCCCTAGGCCTCAATGTGTTGGTGGTATGGCTCCTAGTGGTGTATGTCCTAAATGTGGAAAAAGTCATAATGGCCTGTGTGAAGGGTTCTAATGCATGCTTTGGTTGTGGGGAGTTAGGTCACAAGAAGATAGATTTTCCAAGAAACTGTGGTAAGGTCCGGGGTGCAAATGCAATTCCATTGGGTAGAGATAGTCCTCAAGATAGTGCCCCAAGGTACAATAGGTTTTATGCTATTCATGGGAGGTAAAGGTTTAGTGAGGTTCCCGATGTTGTTACCGATATATTAAAAATCTTTGATTTTGATGTATATACTTTGATTGATTCGGCTGGCACTCTTTCCTTTGCTACCCCTTTTGTTGTAAAAAAGTTCCATGTTGACCTCGAGTTGTTGCATGAGTCATATGAAGTGTCTACTCCTATTGGTGCCTCTATTGTTGCTAGGAAAGTTTATAGAAGTTGTCCTCTTTGCATTTTGCATAAGTTGATGCCTTTCAATCTTGTTGAATTATACATGGTAGACTTTGATGTCATTCGTGGGATAGATTGGTTGCATACCTACTATGTTTCTATTGATTGTAGGACCAGTAGGGTCAAGTTTCACTTCCCAAATAAACCCATCTTTGAGTGGAAAAGTCAAGATGTGGTGGTCAAGGGTATATTCATTTCATGCTTTAAAGCCTGTAAGTTGATCTCTAAGGGATGTCTTTACCATCTTGTGAGAGTTAAAGATGTAGAGTCCAAAGTCCCTTCTATAGAGTCGGTTCCAGTTGTAAACGAGTTTCTTGATGTCTTCCCAAATGTCCTTCTCGGTGTCCCTCCCGAAAGGGTGATAGATTTTGGTATAGATCTCCTTTTCGATACTCAATCTATCTCCATTCCCCCTTACCGAATGGCCCTTGCGGAGCTAAAGGAGTTAAATGAGAAATTGAAAGTTTTATTGGAGAAAGGATTTATTAGACCTAATCAATCACCTTGGGGTGCCTCGGTGTTATTTGTGAAAAAGAAGGATGGGTCACTTAGAATATGCATTGACTACTGCCAACTCAATAGGATTACTATAAAGAATAGATATCCTCTTCCAAGAATTGATGACTTGTTTGACCAATTGCAAGGGGATAGCTTTTTCTCTAAGATTGATCTTCGGTCCGGGAACCATCAAGTGAGGCTGAGGGAGTGTAATAATCCCAAAATGGCTTTTCGGACTAGATATGGGCATTATAAGTTTGTTGTGATGTCGTTTGGGTTGACTAATGCACTGGCCATCTTCGTGGACCTAATAAATAGGGTCTTCAAACCCTACCTTGATTCTTTTGTTGTTGTCTTCATTGATAATTTTTTGATCTATTCACATAGTAGGGAGAAGCATATGGCTCATTTAAGGGTTGTGTTGTAAAGGTTGAGAGAGGAGAAGTTGTATGCTAAACATGTAAAGTGTGAATTTAAGTTGAAGGAGGTTGTATTCTTGGGTCATGTGGTGTCGGGGGATGGTATAAAAGTTGATCCTAAGAAAACAAATATGATTGGGAATTGGCCTAGACCATTGACCCCATCAGATATTAGGAACCTCTTGGGCCTTGGGGGTTACTATAGGAGGTTCGTGAATGGGTTCTCCTCCATTGCTTCCCCTATGACAAAATTGACTCAAAAGAAGGTTAAGTTTGTATGGACTGATGAATGTGAGAGAGGCTTCCAAACATTGAAAGATAAGCTTATGTCTGCTTATATATTATCACTACTGGATGGGGTTGAGGGATTTGTTGTGTTATTGTGATGCTTCTAGAGTGGGTTTGGGTTATGTACTAATGCAAAATGGTAAGGTCATAGCCTATGCTTCTAGGAAACTCAAGGTGCATGAAAAGAACTACCCTACCCATGATCTTGAAATGGCTGCCATAGTGTTTAATTAAAGATTTATCATCACTATTTGTATGGGGTGCATGTTGATATGTTCACCAATCATAAGAGCCTCCATTATGTCTTGACTCAAACAGATCTCAACCTGAGATAAAGAAGGTGTCTAGAACTTCTTAAAGACTATGACATGAGTGTGCATTACCATCTCGGGATGGAAAATATTATGTCGGATGCTATGAGTTGGGTGTCTATGGGTAGCCTAGCTCATGTTGATGATGGTGATAGGGAGATGGCTAGGCAGGTACATCAAATGGCTAAATTAAGGGTTAGGTTGGAAGAGGTAGGTAATGGTGTGGTTGTTGTTTATGGTTCCAAATCTTCATTGGTTGATGAGGTGATAGCAAAACATGATCTTAACTCCTCCTTGCTTAAATTGAAGGCCTTAGTGAAAGAAGGCAAAGTAGAGGTTTTCTCCCAAGGGGGAGATGGTGCCCTTAGGTACCAAGCTAGGTTATGTGTGCTTTGTGTTGACGATTTGAGAGAGAAAATCCTTGATGAGGCCCATAATTCTTCTTATTCTATCCACGTCGGTTCCACCAAAATGTATAGGGACTTGAGAGATGTGTATAGGTGGGGAGGCATAAAGAGGGACATTGCTAAATTTTTTTCAATTGCCATAGTTGTCAACAAGTCAATGCTGAGCATCAAAGGCCGGGTAGCCTAACCCAAGACATAGAGATTCCTACTTGGAAGTGGGAGGTGATTAATATGGATTTTGTGAGACTAGAAAAGATTTTGATTCTATTTGGGTGGTGGTTTATAGGATGACGAAACCGGCTCACTTTCTACTAGTTAAGACCACATATGGGGCTAAAGAGTATGCAAGGTAGTACATCTATGAGTTAGTGAGGTTGTATGGGGTTCTTTTATCTATCATATCGGATCGTGGTGCCTGTAAGTTGATCTCTAAGGGATGTCTTTACCATCCTTTATCTATCATATCGGATCGTGGTGCACAATTCACTTCACACTTTTGGAGGTCTTTTCAAAGGGGTCTTAGTACAAAATTTCACCTTAGTATAGCCTTTCACCCCCAAACGGATGGCCAAGACAAAAGAACCATTCAAACCCTTGAAGATACGCCTAAAGCATGTGTATTGAAGTTGATAGGTAGTTGGGATGACCATCTTCCTTTGATTAAGTTTTCCTACAACAATAGCTATCACTCTAGCATCGATATAACTCTGTTTGAGGCTCTTTATGGGAGGCATTGTAGATCACCGGTGAGTTGGTTTGATGTTGGAGAGGTGGCTTTATTGGGACCAGAACTGGTTATGGAGGCTCTTGAAAAGGTTAGGATGATTAGGGAGAGGTTGAAAATAGCCCAAAGTCGTCAAAAATCTTATGTCGGTGTGAGAAGAAGAGACCTTGAGTCCAAAGTGGGTGATTGGGTCTATTTGAAAATTTCTCCAATGAAAGGTGTGGTCGTTAAGGTCCTTTGGAAGAACCAGTAAGTCGAAAGTGCTACATGTGAGGCCAAAGCGGATATGCAAAGTGGTATCCTTATCTTTTCCACTCCCTTAAGCCTAAGGTACTAATTCTAAGCCTGCTATGTGATTTCAAGTCTTAATTTTTTAGCCTTAAGCCATTGCATGCATTCATGTTTATATGGGAAAGGTTTTAAGGTAATTTTGATATTCATGTTAAGACTTTTTAAAATCATGTTTAGATACATTTGTTGCATCCATGTTAGGCTAAAATCTTCATGGCTACCTTCCTCGTGTACGTATCTTTTACATTCAGGGACGAATGTTCCCAAGGGGGAGATATTATGACACCCCATAACTTTATTCTCTTGTATATCCATGTTTCAAGCCTCGTTAGGTTATCTTGGGGGTGTATTAAGTTCATGAGAGACTCCTAGTACCTAAACAAGTTCAAGACTTCCCTAAAAGTTGAGTTTTGGGTGATGGTTCATGCAAGGGTCAAATTTAAATTAGAATAACTTTTAGCGAATTCCAAAATAGGTGGCTCACAACTTGTCAAATAAAATCCCTTTGAGTTAGCTTTACAACGCACTTCGATTCACCTCATTCCGAGGTCGGATGAAGGAGTTATGATCGTTTTCGTGAGGCCCTCCCATGCAGCATTATCACACGGACTGTTTGACGGCCAGTGTGGCCTTTTACGGGCTGTTTGGGACAGACAGGGTTGGTAAACGCCATGTTTGGCACTCATCACACGGGCAGCTTGACGGCCAGTATGCCATTGGACGGGCTGTCTGGATCAGCTAGGGTTGGAAAATGCAATTTTTAGCCTAATGAAGGTGATACGGCTAGTGGCACAGGCCGTGTTGCTTGCTACTGACCGTGTGGAGGGATCACAAAGTGTGTTAAGGTTGGGCATGGGAAAAAATATGGCTAAGGGTGGTGCCAGGGGCACAATTAATGGGCCATTTGAAGGGGGAAGGCTCATGTGGCCTCGGTGTGAGGTGGCTAGCATCGGTTTTATAGCCAAGTGGGGTGCAACGTACCATCAAATGGACCATGAAGCATCACACAGCCCGTGAGGTAGTTCGTAAAATGACAAGATGTCAATTTTTTGAAGTTTCCTAACTTCTATTTTTTTCACTAAGACACTTTACACGGGCACTCCACACAACCCGTGGAGTGCCATATAGCCAGTCAAGTCTCCAGTGAGATGATACTTTGCTAATTTTTTCATCTGTTCACTTATGGCGTCTTTGTAAATTTTAATTACTCTAATGCTCTTTTTAGACTTCCAATGCTATCTTAGCCTTCCTAAAAGACCTATAATTTCCAAGCCTCCATTCTTCCCAATCTCAATTCCAAGCAACTCTAGACCTTTTACCCATAATACCCAACCCTACTTTTATTCAAATTTCATGATTTAAAGTTGATTTACAAATGGGTCTTGACTATTAAGAAATTCACTGCACACTAAGTTAAAGCTATGTGAAATTTTGATTGTTTGCTATGTTTTGAGCTATAAACCTTTGATCTATTGTAAGACTTGAGGAAGGGTTTTGATGTATGTTTCTTGAGGTTGTTGCAAGGTGTTGATTTATGATTTTACAGTAGATTTTCTTGCATGATTTCATCCCTATATTTCATAATTTTATACTAGCATTACACATCCTCTAAGTGTTTAAAAAATGTCTAGATGTAGTTTATATAGGTGTTTGTTGGACATGCTTTGTATCTTTAATATAAGTTTAACTCTAGTGTTTTGACCGTGATATTATGCAAGCATTTCCCTTAGCCCCTGTTTCCCCTTGAGTCGTATTACATCTAGGCCCTAGGCTTGGATCGTGACAAAGACATCAGCCAATATAGTCAAAATGCATAATAATAAGCAATAGATAAGTGTAATCTCAATATGGCATGCATGATCAATGCTTGAAGTAAAACATGCTTGTAAATCATTCAACTTGAATAGAACATAATACATGTGTGGGAAGAGACCCTAATCGACAAAAGTAAGACCAAGCAAGCTACAATGTGGAATCCCGATGATTACCCCTCATTGGTAAAGAAGTGGTCTACTTGCCAAGGTAAACCATACTTCACCTTATAGGAACCCGTCCCATTTCAGAGAAGTAACCCTTCTTACAGGAACCCATCCCATTTCGGAGTGGAGTTCATGATAAAGTGCACTAAATGGTTCCACTAGTATAGTAAGGGTAAAGTATAATCCTTTGTTGGAACATAGTTTGATGAAAGGAGTATGGACACTTGAAGATAGTCCACACCGACATCCAATCCATCGGTGCTAAGTCTAATCCCACGAAATACTTGAAATAATCACACTTTAATCATAATATAAATATTTTGAAAGAACATGACTTAAGTAGCTCATAAACGTGCTTGACCTCTAATAGTGTGCCTAACTTGAAACCTGAGAGTAAATCATCCCTTGCTTTAGCATGAATGTCTCACAAGAGGTAAAAATCTTGAAATAGGGCTTAACTTGATACTTGTAACATCATAGATCTTTTCATGAATTCAATACATACTTGAAATCCCTTAATCATCTTATAGTCACTTGACTTGTAAATCATGAAATAAATCATAAATAACTTAAGAATTCTTGATGTGACATTTTATCAAACACATGGTGGGTTTATGATACTTGTTCAAAATCATGCAATTCATAAATAAAATAGGAGGAGTACAGATATTTGGTTAAGTCTTGGAGAGGTTTTTGTGAGGGTTTTAAGTGATATAGAGTTGAAAACTTACTAAGTATGGGTGTTTTCACGCATAAGTGGGCATGAAGCTATGACCCAAATGCCCTTGGGCACATAGGATAAACTAAGGAAAAAGCTGAACTGGTCCGCGTCTTAGTAGGCAAAAGAAGATGTTAGATTGTAATGATTGTGGAAAGTGATTATGTATACCATTAAGAGTAGCAAATAGAGAGAGAGAGAGAAAGAGAGCCCATCGCGGAGGAAGAATTAACACATATCCGCACCCTACGCGCGTCGCGGACAGACACTATTTTGCAAAAATTAGCAAAAATTATTTTTCGCTACGGTTCTTCTAGAATCTGGATTATACCCATTTCTCACCGAATTTTTCCCCCTGATTGAGAATATAAAATTGAATTTTTGATATCACGAACGAGTTTTGAGATATATGGAAATCACGATTTTGGGCATTTTTGAAGCTTATTTTTGGGGTGTTTCACCTTGATTTAGTACATACATGTAAAAATTTATTTTTTAACAATGTTTACTTAGTACGTTTGAATGTACTAAATATGCTGGAGCAATGCAACAAGAGATAAGCAACATAATCAAAATGCATAAATATAGGAAATAAATAAGCATATAGCAATATGGCATGCATGGATGATGCTTAGAGTAAATCACGCTTACATAGAACATAATACATGTGTAAGAAATGACCAACAATATAGAATATCCAAGGCTTACTACCTCCTTGCAGAGGAGATTGAGGTACAAACCCCTCAATGTCGTTATTGAGGTACATACCCCCCAGCATGGTAGCTTGGACCTACTACCTCCCGAGTGAGGCAATCGATGTACAAACCCCTCAATATGGTTATTGAGGCACATACCCCCCCAATCATCGTAGCATAGGCCTACTATCTCCCGAGTGAGGCAATCAATATACCAACCCCTTAATGTGATTACCCGAACCAACTACATCCCGAGCAAGGCAATCGAGCTACCAATCCCTCAATGTGGTTACCCAGGCCTACAGAGGCTTGGTCAACTCACAACACTATAGAGGAAATAAACATATATATACATTCCTTTCATCATCATAAAGTCATTCAAATCACAAGCCATGCTTTAGACCTTCAACAACTTAAGAATCCATAATCGGACATTTTATCAAACTATTGGCAGGTATGTAATGCTAGTGTAAAACCATGCAATTCAAGAGTGAAATCATGCAAGAAAATCCAATGTAAAACAACCCACCTATACTATGTAATAGCATCATGCAATATACATCAAAACCTTTCATCAAATCTCAAGATATATCCAAGATTTATAGCTCAAAACATGCTTAAACAGTCATACTTTTACAAGACCCCAACTTAGTTCATAGTCAAATTCATAGTAAGTAAGACCCATAAGTAAATCAACTTAGAAACATGAGATTTAGGTAAAAAAAAAAAAAGAAGCTTGGGAACCATGTGTGAAAGTACCTTCATCAAATCTCAAGATAGATCTAAGATTTATAGCTCAAAACATGCTTAAACAGTCATACTTTTACAAAACCCCAAATTAGTTCATAGTCAAATTCATAGTAAGTAAGACCCATAAGTAAATCAACTTAGAAATATGAGACTTCGGTAAAAATGAAGCTTGGGCACCATGTGTGAAAGTACCCAATGGTTAAAACTCACATACCTTAGCTTTGGATAATTCCTCGTTGAAGATTGGAAATGGAGACTTGAAGCTTGAGTGAAACCCTTAAGATCCGGATGAGTTTGGGACTTGAAATTTGGGGTAAAATATTTGTCTAAGTGTTTAAGAGAGTATTGGGGAATATGTTGTATGATATGAAGGTAAAATATGATTAAGTATAGGTATTTTCACGTATAGGAAGACTTAGGCCCAAGACCCAAAAGTCTTGGACCAAGTAAACAAAAACAGTCAACAAAATAGGCATCTCCATGCCCTGCCTGTGTCGCGCCTGGGGCGCAGAATGCTCTTTGGAATTTGCATTTTGGAAAATTGAAATTGCAATTTTGTTGCTCTAAAATTGGGATTAGACCCATTTTCTACTAAATTTTTCCCCTGATCATGAATATGAAGTCGAATTTTCGATATCATGCATAGATCTTGAGATATATGTAATTTGGGGCACTTTCGAGGCACATTTTCAGGCACGTTTTGGAGCTATTTCAATATCTCCCCCTTGGAAGCATTTATCCCCGAATGCCAAAGGAACATATATGAGAAGAGTAATCATGAAGTAATCAGCCCCAACAAGAATGCATCAACACACTTAAAGACCATTTTCAAAATCTCACCATAAGTGTAAAAAATCACCATAAACTTTTTCAATATAAACATGAATGCATGCAAATGACATAGGGACTGAAACATGAGATATGAAAACACATAGAAGACTTAGAATTAATACCTAGGCTTGAGTAGAATGGAAGAGATAGGGGTATCACTTTTGCATGTCCGCTTCGGCCTCCCATGTAGCACTTTCGACTTGTTGATTCCTCCAAAGGACCTTAACGGAAGCAGCATCCTTGTTCCTCAACCTCTTCACTTGTTTATCCAAGATCTCTACCGGAACTTCTTCATAAGTCAAGTTGCCTTCTACAACACCCATAACATTTAATGGGACAATAACATTCAGATCATCCATACACTTCCTCAACATAAACATACGAAAAATCAAATGAACCAAATCCACTTCACTAGGCAACTCCAACTCATAGGCAACCTTACCAATCCTCCTCAATAACCTATAAGGACCAACAAATCTTGGACTTAATTTACCTTTCTTACAAAAATGAACTACACCCTTCATGGGTGACACCTTCAAATAGACCCAATTACCAACTTTGAATTCAAGCTCTCTTCTCCTCACATTGGCATAGGAATTTTAATGACTTTGGGTTGTTTTCAACCTTTCTCTAATTAACCTTACCTTCTCCATAGCCTCTATAACTAGATCTGGACCGAACCAAACCATTTCTCGACTTTGACTAGTCAGCAACTATGGAATCTGGATACAAATTTGGCAATGTCTTTCTTCATACCTCCCCACCAAAACACATTCCTAAATCTATATACATCTTGGTAGAACCGGGATCGATAGAATAGGAAGAATTATGAGCCACATCAAGAATTCTCTCTCTTAAGCCATCAATATAGGCACACACAATCTACCTTAGTACCTAAGGGCACTATCTCCCCTTGGGAGAAAACCTCCACCTTGCCCTCTCTCACCAAGGCCTTCAATTCTAACATGGAGGGATCAAGATCTTGCTTTGCTTTTACCTCATCAACAAGGAAGCTTTTGAGCCATCGACAACCATAATATCACCATTATCAACCTCGTCCAACCTAACCCCCAATCTAGTCAACCGATGAACCTCCCTAGCCACCTTTTTGCTCCCATCATCAACATAAACTAAGCTACCCATAAACACCCTACTCAAAGCATCTGCCACAACATTAGCCTTACCATGGATGATAATGCACACTCATATCATAATCCTTAAGAAGTTCTAACCACCTTCATTGTCTCAGGTTGAGATCTTTTTGAGTATACGCATATTGGAGACTCTTATGATCGGTGAACACATCAACATGCACCCTATACAAATAATGACGCCAAATTTTCAAAGCAAATATCACGGCGGCCAATTCAAGATCATGAGTAGGATAATTCTTTTCAGGCACTTTAAGCTGCCTAGAAGCATAGGAACCTTACCATTTTGCATCAAAACACAACCTAAGCTAATTCTAGAAGCATCACTATACACAACAAACCCTTCTGACCCTTCAGGTAGTGACAAATAAGAGCGAAGACTAGCTTATCCTTCAAGTTTGGAAACTCTTTTCACATCATCAATCCACAAAAACTTAGCCTTCTTTTGAGTCAACTTAGTCATGGGAGAACTAATAGAAAAGAACCAATTCATGAACCTCCGATAGTAACCCGCTAAGCCTAAGAAGCTTCTAATGTCCGATGGGGTCAATGGTCTAGGCCAATTTACCTTTAGATATCAATCTTTGGACTTTAAGGCAAGAAATAAATCTATCCTTGACCACCACATCATAACTTTCCCATTCAAGGAGGGGCTCATTAAGGAATTGGAGGTTTTACAATCCATAGAAGCATAATATGCATGCAACCAAGCTATCCCAAGAATGATATAAAAATCCACCATATCTAATTCAACAAAATCACAAGGCAAGATTTTATGCAAAATGAACACGGGACAATTTCTATAGACACTTCTAGCAACAATGGACTCACCAACGAGGGTAGAAACTTCATAAGGTTCACACAATAATTTGGGGCTAACGTGGAGCTTTTTGGCAACAAAAGGTGTAATAAAAGAAAGAGTGGCACCCAGGTCTATCAATGCATACATATCAAAATCGAAAACCTTTAACATACCGATGATGACATAGGGCACCTCATCTACCCCTTGTCTTCCTTGAAGAGCATAGAATCTATTTTGCCTTCGAGCACCACCCTTGTTGGCCTCCTCTTCTTTTTTGACCAGCATTCACATCTTGGCCTTGTGGACAACCATCTCTACCTTTGTTTCTAGCATGAGGATAATCAATCACCTTATGACTCACTTCACTACAACTATAGCAAGCATTGGAGTCCTTCAAAGATGGACCATTATGGTTTCTACCACACCTTTGGCACATAGGGTTATGCACCACACCACCACCACCTTGGAACCTTGGATTGTCATTAGCAAAACTTCTATTAGGAGCATTTAAATACCCTTGGCCTTTGATTTTGTGGCCTTGAGGAAACCGGCCACCCATGGAATTTTGGAATCCACCTTCAAAATGAGCCTTCTTAGACTCACCACTTCTTCTTTTTTTAAAGTTTTTAACCCTCTAGTTGCTCGGCATATGTCATAAAGCAGGACAAATCCATATCACCTATTAGTATGGTGGTATCACACTCCTCATTAACCAAGTCAGATACACCCCACACAAATTTGTTCATCCTTGACTTCGGTTCGGTAACTAATCGTGGGGCATACTTGGAGAGTTGGTTGAACTTGAGGGCATACTCCCTCACACTCATAGTCCCTTGCTTTAGATTCATAAATTCCATCATATTCGCCTCCCTTAGCTCAATAAGAAACAACTGATTGATAAATGCTGCTTTGAATTCTTTCCAAAGGATAACATTATCATTTCCCTTCTCCATATTCCATTGAGTGTACCATGTTTGAGCCACCCCTTTGAGTTAGTAAGCCGCTAACTCTATTTTCTCCTCCGAGTTAACCCCTATAATAGATAATACCTTATACACCTCACCAATGAATTGTTGGGGATTCTCATCCACCTTGGATCTATGGAACTCTGGTGGATTCATCCTAGTAAAATCCCATACCCTTGAGGTTGGAGTAGCTTGGGCCCCTTGGTTGATTTAGTTGGTCATAGCATGAGCCAATATAGTGATAGCATCTCGAAACTCATCACGGACCACTCCCCTATCTTGAGGAGCTTGAGGAGTGGGAGGGGTCGGTTGCTCCTCGGGTGAACAGGCTCTCCGTAGTCTTCCTCTTGGAATGGGCATAATCTAAAGGTTCAAAGTCATGATCAATTACTTTTTCAAATCATGCTGCTAGAATAACAAAGGACATTTGTTAGAGGAAAAAGCCTTACCTTGCTTCTAAAGCACGATATAGATCATGAAGAAGGGAAACATTTCCTAAAACGCCTCATACCTTCTCACTCGTAGTTGTGGAGTACTTCACAACCATGAACAAGACTATAATCGATGTGGTGTGTTAGATTCGAGGACCATTAACAACCTAGTGCTCTGATACTAAGTTTTTCATGATCCAAGCATAGGGCCTAGACGTGACATAGTGATTAAGAAACTCGAAAGAATCCTAAACAAGCCTCTTGGCATATCAACCACAAATCTTTGGTCGCGGAGGCAAAATAACAATAACAAGAGATATAAATAAGGGAAATGGACTAAGAGAAGTATTGATATTTATAAAGCATAAAAGAGTCAAAGCTTAAAGCATAACTACATCAATTATTCCAAGAACACCTCTAAACATAGATTGGAGCGGGAGCCAAGACACTTTCTGGGCTAACCCTCATAGTATCAAATGTTCAACATAAAGAGATATCAAATAGTAAGAGTAGCATAGCTAATGTCCCCGGACTTGAGGACTCACCTAAGCTTATCTTTTGAAATGCCAAAACTAGCCATGTGGAGGATGATCGAGAGGTGCTCTGGTTCCTACATGGTAACATCAAGTAGGCATAGAGTATATGTTAGTACATTTGAATATACTAAGTATGAGGATGCAATGCAATAAGAGATAAGGCAACATAGTCAAAATTCATAGTTATAAGCAATGGATAAGTATAATATCAATATGGCATGTATAATCAATGCTTGAGGTAAAACATCCTTGTAAATCATATAACATGCAAATATAGAATACATGTGGGGGAAGAGACCATAATTATAGACCAAGCAATTATTACTTGAAATCCATGGCATATCACCCCCTAAGTCAGGTGGTCGAGGTATCTACCCCTCAACATGGTAGAACCAATCGGTGATCGACACTTCCTACCATATAGTGCCTCATACAAGGCCATATGAATACTAGAATGGTAACTATTATTGTATGTAAACTCAATCAACGGCAAATACTCATCGCAGTTACCTCGTAAGACATGGTAGTGCGGGCATGGTATCCTCTCCCCCCCCCCCAATAAGGTGGTCAAGGTATCTACCCCTCAACATGGTAATACGGGCATGGCACCCCCGATAAGGTGTGGTCAACATGCAACACTATAGATACTTTTCATGAATTCAATACATGCATATGATTCCTTAATCACCACAAAGGCACTTGACTTATAAACCATGCAATAGACCCTCAATAACTCAAGAATCCTTGTCAAGATATTTTATCAAACACTTGGCGGGTGTGTAATACTAGTTCAAAATCATGCAATTCAAGAGTGAAATAATATGAGAAAAACTCAACACATAGTAAAACCCTCATGCAAGATACTTTGAAATCCATCATCAAATCTCATATAGATGATAGTTCTATAGCTCAAAACATATATAGTCTCAATAGACAAAACCAATTCATAGTACAACCTTGAAATAGACAAACATGCATATTCAATCAACTTTTCACAAGACCCCAACATAATTTGTAATCAAAATCTATAATAAAAGATACTCATCGAAGATACAACTTGAAAATATGTAATTTTCATAAAAACAGAGGTTGGGCACCATGGGTGAAAGGACCCAATGGTTAAAACCCACATACCTTAAACTTAAATTTTCTTGATATAGACTTGAAGGAGACTTGAAGCTTGAATAGAGTTCTTGAGATCCAGAACTAAGCTTGAGACACTTGAATTTGGATGAAATATTTGGTTAAGTGTTGGAGAGGGTTTTGAGAGTGTTCTGAGTTATATAAAGTTGAAAAATAGCTAAACACTTGAATTTGGATGAAATATTTGGTTAAGTGTTGGAGAAGGTTTTGAGAGGATCTTGAGTGATATAGAGTTGAAAAATGGCTAAGTATAGGTGTTTTTACAAATATGTGGACATGAAGCTATGACCCCAAGGCCCTTGGGCCAAAAAAAATTTTAAAAATTATTTTTCGCTATGGGTCCTCTAAAATTGGGGTTATCCACTCAATTTTGCCCCCTAATTACGAAGTCCAATTTTTGATATGATGCATAGTTTTTTGAGATATATTGAAATTATGATTATGGGCATTTCCGGGGCACATTTTTGATCATTTTTGGGGCATTTCAATAGCATGAACAGAATAGAACATCTATCAACTCTTTACTAAAACAATAATGCAAATTAAACATTGATTTCATGCAACTTTCAAAGTCTCTAACATGGACATCATTTTAAAAGCATGAGTAGCACATTTTCATAATTGTACAAGAAACTTCAATCAACTCTCTTCATGAGCATGCATGCATAATACCATGTCAAGACTAGATAAATGATGTATGAGAATGAACATGAACAACCATTGTTACAAATATGTCAACACAACCACTTACCAATACATTAAGCATAGCACCACTACTTACGAAACTAGTTAGTACCAACTATCACCATATTCAAGGAAACACATACATACTGGGCATAGTGTTACGAACTCTCTCTCTTCCATTCCTTGTAACCACTGGGCAATCCCTTTTCTTGTGCCCTAACTCACCACACTCGAAGCAACCTTCTTGACCCACCAAGCACACTCCTAGGTACATCTTACTACACTTGTCACAATTAGGATATCGATTTCTTTCCTTCTTACTCCTAGCCTCTAGTGTCTTGGTAAATGACGATCTACCCTCATCAAAATGATCTCTCTTAGACTCTCTTGCTTTCTTCCTTATCTTCTCATCTTTGAACTACTCCACATAGGTCATGAACATTGAAATATCCATCTCCTTTACTAGCATGGAGGTCAGGCACTCTTGGACAAGCAAGTTGGATAATCCCGACATAAATTTGCTCATTCTTACTCGGGGATCGGCAACCAATGATGGGGAATACTTGGATAGTTGGTGAACTTGAGGGAATACTCCTTCACACTCGTGTTCCCTTGCTTGAGGTTGATAAATTCTTGCATCATAGCTTCCCTCAACTCTAAGGGAAAGAAATGATCTAGAAATGCATCCTTGAACTCTCCCCAGGAAATGGGACCCAAATCTTCACTCCTCTCATTCTTCCATTGAGTGTGTTATATTTGAGCAACCCCTTCCAATTGGAATGTTGCTAACTTTGCCTTTTCCTCTGAAGTCATACCCATAACAGCCAACACCTTATATACCTCATCCACAAACTCTTGAGTATCCTCCTCCGCCTTTGAACCATGAAACTCGGGAGGATTCATCTTAGCAAAATCCTTCACCCTTGAAGCTGAGGTGGAAGTATTCAGAGCATTAGTCATAAAAATCCTCTCAATATGTCATTTTGAATCACTTAAATCGATGAAAAATGAGCTCAGCATTATTGTGTAAAGTTGAGAGGGAATCACTCAAGTGGTAGCATTAGACTATGCCATGTGGAAGCCTCAGATCATGCCACATCGTCCCCCACTTTCTTAATCTTTCAATTCCTTTTTTCCGCTATTTTGTACTCCAATTTTCACAAACAAACTATGCAATTCTAATAAATTTGATGTTCCAGATCCAATGGCATAGATGAAATTTCCACCAAAGGTTGTTATGATCTGATATGGGTCCTACTTACTTATATGCAACTTTTAATAAAAAGCCCTTGGAGGCCAAATCACATCTAGAAGTCCTTGGTATCAGATGAAGGGTAGAAGGGTCATCTTAGACCAAACTCGATGTTCTAGAGCTAACTATGCTGTCAGAATTCTCATCTGGGGCACAATTCTCGAAGGCATTGACTAAGCCAACTATTAACCAATTCCAATGGCTAAATTTACAAGATATGATATAACTGCACCAAACATGCTTCTAGCCTAATTCAGCCATTCTGAAACTAATAGAACTATCAGAATTCCATTCTAAGGTCATTTACAAGGACTTTACTAGAAAACTCTTTCTACAATTATAACTTCTAGGTTAACTCATAAAACTAAAATCACAAATAAACCATCCAATAACCATGCCAATAGTCTCAACAAGTAAATAATGGCCCGAGGTCACTATACTTATGCTCAAATCAACAAAAAACTATAGAAACATACAAATGACTCGGAGGGTCATTACAATATCCTCTACTAGTAGGACTTTCTTCTGCAAAAGTACGACTATAGACGACCTAGATATTGCAATCCAAACCATATAGAGATCCTTACCCTGAACTCATAATAATAATAATAATAATAATAATAATAATAAATATACGATCATAAGCATACTTAGTGTCTAACAGTAGTTCTCGTAATCTCAACTATCTGGAAGTACCATAATCCATCTACTTGTAATAGAGAATATGTGTAGCAATCTTTAAGGGATCCTTAATGATCAATTACTTATCCTGTCAGCTCAATTAGCTAGCATGTAACTGGAAATCAGTAGGCTAGGTATACCTACCCTCAACATATTATCAGATGTTCGAATAATCATAGTTGCTCATAAATGTTATTGTGTTTTACATATACGACTTTCACTCTATTCCTAGTTTATTTATACAAGCAATTCCCACAAATGCCTCATAAGCTAACCCAAATAACTGTGGACGATAGCTAATATTAAAAAAACCCCAAAATGTGTCGAGAAATATGCCTCAGAAGTACCCAAAATTGTAATTTTTATATATCTTAAAATTTGTGCGTGATATCAAAAATTTAACATTGTATTCTTGATCAGGGGTCAAATTAAATGGGCAATGGGTCTAACCGCGATTTTAAGAGCAAACGATTAGCAATTTTATTTTTCATAATTCTTTTATCCAAAACTGATTCGCGACGTGCAGCTGTCGCGGACATGTATTAATTTTTTCTCTACGACAGGTTCGCATCACAGACCAGATGCATACCTACGTATTTTGTTGCCAGTGATTTTTATCTTGATTCAAGGCTTTTGGGACTTAGGCCTAAGTGTTCCCAAATATGAAAATACCTATACTTAGCCATATTTCACCTTTATATCATCCAAGACATTCCCCGATGCTCATTCAAACACTTAGCCAATATTACATCTCCTAATTTTAAGTCTCAAACTCATCCGAATCTTAAGGTTCTCATTCAAGCTTCAAGTCTCCATATCCAATCTTCATCAAGCTATTCTCCAAAGTTAAGGTATGTAGGTTTCAACATTGGGTTCTTTTACCCATGATGCCCAAGCTTCCTTTTTACCTAAAATACATGTTTCTAAATTGATTTTACATATAGGTTTTCTAGTATGAACTTGACTATGAACTATGTTAAAGCTTCATAAAATTATGACTGTTTTACTATCTTTTGAGCTATGAATCTAAGACCTATTGTAGGATTTGATGAAGGATTTTGGTGTATATTGCTTGAGGGTATTACCAAGTATTGATTGATGGTTTTAAATTGGATTTATTTGCATGATTTCATCTCTAAATTGTATGGTGACACTAGCACTACACACCCGCCAAGTTTTTGATAAAATATCCGATTATGGTTATTTTGAGGAATTGAAGGCCCAATGCATGTCTTATGAGTTGAATGACTATATGATGATGCATATGTATATGGTTTTCTCTTATATAGTGTTGAAATATGACCATGCCCTACTCGGGGGTTGCACGCCAGGTAACCATGTCGAGGGGTTTGTACCTTGATAACCATGCATATGTATATGGTTTTCTCCTATATAGTGTTGGAATGTGACTATTAGAACCCGCATTTTATGCATTGGAACAATTACAAAAATTTGAAACCAAAGTGGCCTTATTGGAAAATTTAGGACCCAAATGGCATTATTGGAAAGCTTGGAACCTAAATGGAATTTTTAAAACTTGGGGTCTTGAAGATAATTTTGTAGGGCCACTTGACTTGTGTTGAAGTTTTGTTGGACCAAGTGTGGTGTGGCCCACCCACACTTGGCAAAGTCTTGTATAGATGTTTATGTATATATAGACATATATTTAATATGTTCTTATCACTTGGAAAATACTTAGTCAAAACAAGAAAAACTTGAAGAACATTTCCAAGAAACTCTCGGCCATGAATAGTAATGGTGAGAAATTTTTTCTAGCCTTTCTAAAATTATTTTGATGTTACAAACCTACTATATTAGGTCTTCCAAGTAGCTTGAAGGAGTTGTTGGAGCAAGAAAACATATAGTTCCTCATCCTTGGAAACCTAAGCTCATTTAAGGAGTTAAAGTGGTAAGGTAAGATTTAATATTGTTTTATGTGTTATAAAGGAGGTATATATGTTGTAGAATGTTGAGATGAAAGAAAATCATGAAAAATTGTATGTTGGAAATGAGTTGTGTAGGAACAAAGGGTGGCCGTGTGGGTGTACATGTATTTTGTAGTATGGTATTGTGTTAGAATTTATGAATTAACATTTAGTTAGTGTAATATGATCATTATGGGGTAAAGCAAGGATTTGGAAAACATTTATGTGTTTATGTAGAATGTTGGGGGGCCGAATGGGTGTATGCATGTTAGATAGGGTTATCTTGTGATGGGAGCTATGAATTGATGTTTAGTCGGTATAATATAATCATTGTAGAATGAAAAAATGAGTGAAAACCATGTATATGCATATGTAGTATGTTGGCCAAATTCTTGGAATATTGTTACATGATGATTCTTAGAATTATTGTTATTATATTGGCATTTGAATTGACTATGGATGTTGTTAGGTTATTGTTGTTATTGTTGTTGGTTGATTTGAGTCGAGATGGATTCTTGGGGTAGCCTATTTTTAAGAGGAAGTGCTGTCAAAATTTTTGTAGAATTAAGGGTAAATTTGGAATTTAATGCCAAGAAGTCCTTACCTAATTTGTTGGCATTGTTATGAATTATTTGTAGACTTTGAGCATCCCAAAGCAGAAAGTGGAGTTGGTTGCATTTGGATTGTTTTGGAGAGTATTTAAGGAATGTAAAGCACCCCCTTTCCTTTTGGCATGTCCTAGTTCAAATTAGGCTATAAAAAATACCTCATAGGAGTTTGTATGATTTAGGGTGAGTATGTTCACCGTAAGTTGGGCTAGTTCGGGTTTCCATTATCCGTGGGACCCGCGATACCCTTTTAGGAAATTTTGGTTACTTTGAAAGTATTTGGAACAAATCTTATTTTAATTTCTGATATGATTATTTTACTTATCTTTTGGACTTATGATAATGATTTTATGCAGGTGATTACTCACGACTCTGCTCGTGCCTATTATGACACCGTTCACTGATTCCCCGGCTGGTTTTTGTCGTGCCCATTATGATATGCATATATTCTGGTGTGGTGATGCGTTCAGCGGGTCAGCTTTGCCCAAGGATCGGGCTCCGCTTACATAGGTGTTATAAGGTACTTGTAGCTTTCAGATATGTTGGCATAATGCATGATGCCCTTTTGTGATATGTGACGGAGATTTTGGGAATTTGAACTTTCTGGCGATATGCGGTGGATGGCACACGTCTGGAGGTCACCACCAGTTCTGTCCATTAGGCATGATTTGGGTATTTTGCAAATAAATATTTTGATGTTTTGGATATGCATTTAACTATTATACTTTTGTTCTGACTATAACTCTGATTTATATTCTGTACATTCTGCTTTACATATTCGGTACGTATTTTATACTGATCCCCCTTTCTTTGGGGGCTGCATTCATGCCCGAAGGTTCTGACACACAGTTTGGTGATTTATCATGTAATGACCCGTTAAGTCATCTCAAGATATCAAGTTTCATATATTATAAAATATTAATCTTGAAATATTTTAAATGGGTAAATCTAGATAATTGATTTTTGTGGTGGGTTGAATATTAATTTAGTTAGAATCCTATGCACTTAGGATAAATAGTAAAATTAGTTTTTAGGGTTTAATTCTTTTAATATAAGTTGAAAACTTAAGGAGAAATAAGACAAAGGAAAAATAGAGAAGAGAAGAGAATGGTTTATACGAGAGGCAGTACGCATATATTTATCCCATAAATATAACATCATTTGCTAATTTATGCAGATAGCAAAAGTCATAGATTCTGGTAGTGCAGAGAGAATGGTTAATCGTGATGCACTGTGTGATAAATTAGCGAGAACTTGATGAATCATAGAATTTTTCCTATGACTTCAAAGTAGGATAACGATGTACTGTATGTTATACCTTGTTGGGCTGATTGATTTTCTATGCAGGTTGTAGTGGTAGAGGTAGGTTGTTTTTAATTAAGTTGACTTATTATCTATAATTAAACTTTTATATTTATTATAACTTCGTATTCTCAATGTTCTAGTTAGGCTGTAGGCTGACTTGTCTTTGTGGGATAAGGCGAGTGCCATCACGCCTGAATTTTTGGGTCGTGACATATCAACTTAGGACATCCTTCTGCGGTTTGAGGTGCCCCCTACTCTGGAGCCCACTTTTGGTTTTATGTGTATGCTCGTTCGTTGTATTATATATATATATATATAAATTCGTTCAGGGGTACGATGGGGCCCTGTCCCATCCTATGATTCTGTTAATTTTGTTTAGAGGTCTATGGATACATACACATGTGGGTTGTGCCCAGTTTGTCTGATTGGACCTGCAGAACATGTTTGGTATGTTTAATAGGCAGTTTTACCCGCCATAGCGGCCTTATCGGCCTATATTTGTACACACGATATTCTGTGGATTTCGTTTGGTCTCTGTTGACATCCTTCGACATACAGGTCATTTTCGGATAGTCTGAGAATTATAAGTAAATTTGTTTGTAAATTTCTTAAAAATTTTAGATATGGTGAACCAGATTTAATAATAGGTTTGATATTTTCGTTGGCATAAGCCATTTATTTGGAAATTTGGTTCTGTAATTGTGTTGGGTGCCCAATCCAAGCAAGAGTCACGGGCCATGGGGTTGGGTCGTGATAGAAGTGGTATTAGAGCGGTTCGTCCTCGAACTGTCCACAGACCGTATCTAGTAGAGTCTTATTTATTGGTGTGTCGTGCACCACATCTATATTATTTTGGTTTCAGTGATATCTCCAAGAAAGACCCTGCTGCCCTGAGGGGCAGGCCTACAGCGGTAGGTGAGACTACTTTGAGTTGATTGGAGTTATTGAGGCATGTGATCTCATTGACATGGGCTACTCTGGACAACATTTCACTTGGTATAATAATAGGAGTGTTGATTTTAGTATTTAGAAAAGGCTTATAGAGTTATGGTAACTGACAAATGGCTGGAGGTGATGTCCCTTACTACCATTACTCACTACCTTTTGTAGGGTCTGATCATTTCCCTTTATTGATGGAAATATGTTCTAGATCAGACCAGTGTATCAGATATTGTAAATTCTTGAATTGTTAGTTTGACCGACCTTCTGGCGATATGCGGTGGATGGCACACGTCTGGAGGTCACCACCAGTTCTGTCCATTAGGCATGATTTGGGTATTTTGCAAATAAATATTTTGATGTTTTGGATATGCATTTGACTTTTTTACTTTTGTTTTGATTATTACTCTGATTTATATATGAAAAGGCTCTCATCTACTCTCAGTAATTGGTCTAGAAGGCAGTTTAGTGATATTTTTCCAAAAGTAAAGTAGTATGAGGGTAAGATCACGCTTGCTGAAGATGATTCAATTAACTACAACATTGAAGACAAGAGGAGTTATCTTCATGGTCTTAATGTTGAATACATCAGGTTTTTGAAGAAGGAACAGACTATCCTCAAGAAGAAGTCTCAGCTACATTAGTTTAAAATGGTAATGCCGATACCAAGTACTTTTATGCCTTAGTAAGAGGTAGAAAAATAGGGTTATTTACTCATAATATGTAGAAGGAGGATGGTGATTAGAATCGGGGTTATGACGACATTGCTGCAATTGTATTCGAGAAGATGCAGAGGAGGGCTGTTGTTTGTTGGACTACAATGATAACGGGTTTCATACAGAGTGGGAAAGGGGAAGCGGTTGTGGATCTGTATAGGAGGATGCAAAGGGAAGGCATAGTAGGTGGTGGTGTTGTTATGTTAGGTTTGATGCAGGCTTTTGCTAATACCACAGACACAAAATTAGGTTCATCAATTCATGGACATATGATCCGCAGAGCCCTTCCTATGGATGTCGATATGCTGACTAGCCTTGTTGACATGTATGCCAAGAATGAAGAGTAGGAGATAGCTTCTCGTGTATTCTAAAAAATGCCCCGTAGGAATACTATTACTTGGAGTGCTTTGATTTCTTGCTATGCTCAAAATGGCTTTGCTGTTAATGCGCTTTAACTGTTGATGGAGATGCAACTGTTAGGATTTACACCTAATGTAGCCTCACTTGTAAGAGCACTTCTAGCATGTTCAGACGTTGGCTCTTTAAGATTAGGTAGATCAATTCATGGCTATGCTACCAGGAAAGTCATTATGGGCCAAGTTTTAAGTACTGGATTGATTGACATGCATGCTAAATGTGGGCTCATTTCTTGTGCTCGTACCCTTTATGAAAACATCAATTCTAAGGACTTGATATGTTGGAATATGATTATAGCATGCATGGGATCCATGGGTATGGAAGAGAGGCACTTACCCTGTTCCAGTAGATGAAGAACAAGATAGAACCAGATCCTGCAACTTTTGCTGCTCTTCCTTCAGCTTTGAGTCACTCAGGATTAGTGGAAGAAGGCCAGCATTGGTTTGATGTCAAGATTAATGAATACAAAATTAAACCTTTTGAGAAGTATTATGCATGTTCGATTGATCTTTTGGCTCGAGTTGGTGAAGTCGAAGAAGCTAAAGATCTCATCATTTCTATGGAAACTAAACCTGGGCTTACTGGTTGGGTTTCCCTTCTATCTTGTTGCCACAAGCATAAGAAATTTCCCATTGAAGAATTGGCGGCAACCAAGGTACTTGAATTAATTCCTGAGAGCATGGGTACTTTCATATTAGTAGTGATTTTTTTTTGCAGTAGCAAAAATGTGGGATAAAGTAGCTGCAGTGAGGAAGCTTACGAAAAAGACCAGAATGGCAAAAGCTCCTGGCTATAGTGTAGTAGAGGTAAGTGAGAGATTCCATGCTTTTCTTATGGATGATACAAGTCACCCTCAGTATGAATAGATAATGGGACTTCTGTGCAATCTGGAGACTGAGAGGAAAGCTATGGGTTATGTCCTAAATACCGACTTTGTGCTGCAGAAACTTGAAGAAAATATCAAAGTTGAAATGTTGCATAACCAGAGTGAGAGACTGGCCATTGCTTTTGGACTGTAAACCACTGCACTAGGGACCAGATGGCTTATCACAAAGAACCTGAAGGTCTGTAGTGACTACCATGAAGTAACAAATTTTATCTCTGTTATAGTGAAAAGAGAGATTACTGTAAGGGATGTTAAATGATTTCATCATATTAAGGATGGAACACGTTCCTATGGTGGCTACTGGTGAAACATGTCTTTCCAGGTAAAGATGTATGATCCTATGAGATAATGGATAAAAACATAGAATACGAGGAAAATGTATTTGTTGATGCCTTGGCCTTCAATCAGAGGTTCACCTAAAAACTTACTATGGTCGTCAGTAGAACTTATGAACTGGTTTCCTCTGGTGGGTAAGAAGAAGGATACTTTTGCTGCCTATTTTCTGCAACCCCTGGGATTTTTGGGCCAGATTCAATATTAGGAGTCGTCTAAACCAGTCTCCAAAAATTTCTGCCAAGTGTGGTGTATGGTATCTTAGAGAATCAACTGTCCTGCAAGTTCCCTCAAGGTGACAAAAGAAATACATGTCAGCATCAAAGATAGACTCTGTTAAGCGAATTTTAAGCGGATGATATGTAGCATACTTTCTCAAGTCTGACTACTAAATGTAACGATTGCTTGTACTACCTTAGAGTTGGCAGATTTAACAATGTCTATATCTAAAAAACAATTCTACAAGATTCTCATTTGAGTAACAACAATTCCCAAAATCCCTTCTGATAAAAGAAGGGTCAAGACATGCAGGTACATAATGTTCACTCAACAAGACAGTTATCAAAAAGTTGTGAAATCTGAACTAACTAACTCTTATCTATTTTCTAAACCCCGATAACCATGAGCTTCTGCAGTTTCAACACGCTTGTTTGTCTCCTCTGACTCCATAACCATGTCATATCAAATGGAATTTACAAAACAACATCATCAGAGAATCAGTGTATGACCCGAACAAGACAGTGCCTACAGGCAAAGTAATTCTTCGCTTGACTTTGTTGGGTGATAGATGCATTATTGATCGTTGAGTAGATCGTTGTGGTAATGGAAGAAGGAAACCTCCCAAGTTGTTTATGTGGCTTGTAAGACTGGTTTAACATTCGAGGACGAATATTCTAAAGGGGGAGGATGTTAGAACCTGCATTTTGTGCATTAAAACAATTACGAAAATTTGAGACCAAAGTGGCCTTATTGGAAAGTTTAGGACCAAAATAGCACTATTGAAAAGCTTGGGACCTAAGTAAAATTTTTAAAACTTGGGGTCTTGAAGACAATTTGGTAGGGCCACTTGACTTGTGTTGAAGTTTGGTTGGACGAAGTATGGTGTGTGCCACCCACACTTGGCAAAGTCTTGTATAGATGTTTATGTATATATAGACATATATGTAATATGTTCTTATCACTTGGAAAATACTTGGCCAAAACAAGAAAATCTTGAAGAACATTTCCAAGAAACTCTCGGTCATGAGCAGTAATGGTGAGAAATTTTTTTAGCCTTTCTAAAATTATTTTGATGTTACAAACCTACTATATTGGGTCTTCCAAGTAGATTGAGGGTGTTGTTGGAGCAAGAAAACATCTTTTTCTTCATCTTTGGCAACCTAAGCTCATTTAAGAAGTTGAAGTGGTAAGGTAAGATTTAATATTGTTTTATGTGTTATAAAGGTGGTATATATGTTGTAGTATGTTGAGATAAAAAAAATCATGAAAAATTATATGTTGGAAATGAGTTGTGTAGGAACAAAGGGTGGCCGTATGGGTGTACATGTATTGTGTAGTGTGGTATTGTATTGGAATTTATGAATTAGCATTTAGTTAGTGTAATATGATCATTATGGGGTGAAGCAAGGATTGGGAAACCATGTATACATTTATGTAGAATGATGGGAGGCCGAATGGGTGCATGCAAGTTAGATAGGGTTATGTTGTGTTGGAAGTGTGAATTGATGTTTAGTCGGTGTAATATAATCTGTGTAGTGTGAAAGAAATAGTTGGAAACCATGTATATGCATATGTAGTATGTTGGCCGAATTCTTGGAATGTTGTTACTTGATGATTCTTAGAGTTATTGTTATTATATTGACATTTGAATTGACTATGGATGTTATTGGGTTATTGTGATTGTTGTTGTTGATTGATTTGAGCCGAGATGGATTCTCGGGGCAACTTATTTTATAGAGAAAATGCTATCGAAAATTTGTATAGAATTAAGAGTAAATTTAAAATTTAACGCCAAGAAGTCCTTACCTAATTGGTTGGCATTGTTACGAATTATTTGTAGACTTTGAGCATCCCGAAGCAGAAAGTGGAGTTGGTTGCATTTGGATTGTTTTGGAGAGTATTTAAGGTATGTACTGCAAGAATATGTAAAAGTTTGATAAATTTTGCAAGGTAGAAAGCTCAGATTGCTTTGGAGACCGCAAAAAATGCCTCGTAGGAGTTTGTATGATTTAGGGTGAGTATGTTCGGCGTAAGTTGGGCTAGTTCGGGTTTCCATTGGCCGTGGGACCTGCGACACCCTTTTAGAAAATTTTGGTTACTTTGAAATAATTTGGAACAAATCTTATTTTAATTTCAGATATGATTATTTTACTTATCTTTTGGACTTAGGTCAAGACATGCAGGTACATAATGTTCACTCAACAAGACAGTTATCAAAAAGTTGTGAAATCTGAACTAACTAACTCTTATCTATTTTCTAAACCCCGATAACCATGAGCTTCTGCAGTTTCAAATGATTACTCACGACTCTGCTCATGCCTATTATGACACCGTTCACTGATTCTCAAGCCAGTTTTAGTCATGCCCATTATGATATGCATGTATTCTGGTGTGGTGCTGCGTTCGACGGGTCGGCTTCGCCCAAGGGCCGGGCTCCGCTTAGATTGGTGTTATAAGGTGCTTGTGGCTTTATGATATGTTGGCATAATGCATGATGCCCTTTTGTGATGTGTGATGGAGATTTCGGGGATTTGAACTTTCTGGCGATATGCGGTGGATGGCACAAGTCTGGAGGTCACCACCGGTTCTGTCCATTAGGCATGATTTGGGTATTTTGCAAATAAACATTTTGATGTTTTGGATATGCATTTGACTTTTATACTTTTGTTTTGATTATTACTCTGATTTATATTCTGTACATTCTGCTTTACATATTCGGTACGTATTTCGTACTGACCCCCCTTTCTTCGGGGGCTGCGTTCATGCCCGCAAGTTCTGACACACAGTTTGGTGACTTATCAGCTTAGGACATCCTTCTGCGGTTGGAAATGCTCCCTTACTCTAGATCCTACTTTTGGTTTTTTTTACGTGTACGCTCGTTTGCTGCATTATATATATATATATATATATATATATAGAGAGAGAGAGAGAGAGAGAGAGACCCCTACTCCGGAGCCCACTTTTGGTTTTATGTGTACACTCATTCGTTGCATTATATATATATATATATATATATATATATATATATATAATGTAGAACATGTTTGGTATGTTTGATAGGCGGTTTTACCTGCCATAGCGGCCTTATCGGCCCATATTTGTACACATGATATTCTGTGGATTCTGTTTGGTCTCTCTTGATATCCTTTGACATGCAGATCATTTTCGGATAGTCTGAGAATTATAAGTAAATCTGTTTGTAAATTCCTTAAAAATTTTAGATATGGTGAACCAGATTTGATAATAGGTTTGATATTTCCATTGGCGTAAGCCACTTATTTGGAAATTTGGTTCTATAATTGTGTTGGGTGCCCAATCCGGGCACTAGTCACGGGCCACGGGGTTGGGTCATGACAGTGATCATGCCCTACTCGGGGGTTGCGCACTAAGTAATCATGTCGAGGGGTTTGTACCTTGGTCACCAAGGGTGGTAAGGTGTGACGATCCACCAACCATGTCGGGGGGTTTGTACCTTGATAACCATGTCGAGGGGTTTGTACTTAGGTCACCAAGGGTGGTAGTGTGCGATGATCCGCCAACCAATTGATGGGGTTTGTACCTCAATCACCACGGGTGGTAGGGTGAGACAATCCACTAACCAATTGATGGGGTTGGTACCTCAATCACCAAGGGTGGTAGGGTGCGACGATCTACCAATATCATAGTGGTCTCTTCTTATATATGTATTATATTCTATATAAGCATGATTTACTATATAGCATCTCACATGCATGCCATATTGTTATATGTTACTCATTGCCTATGCTTATGTATTTTGACTAAGTTACTTATCTCTTGTTGCACTGCATCCGACATACTTAGTACATTCAAACGTACTAACGCATACTCTATGCCTACATGATATCACCATATAGGAACCGATGCCCCACTTTTTCATCCTCCTCCACGCGGCTAGTATGACTTCTCTCAAGCTCTTGGTGAGTCCTCCATTTCGGGGATGATGTTTATGATCTCATGCTATGTTTCAAGACTATCTTCTTTTATGTTGACTATGAGGGTGAGCT